>VDFB02071349.1:0-86858 GCA_007258455.2 Sequoia sempervirens | reverse complement strand
TGATAGTAATGGTATTGATATTCTCATCGGTAGCGCGAAGGTGATTAATGGTTTTGCCACTCTTATAATCATGCTTGATATTCACATAGTTGGCTGACATATTGGTCTTAGTACTCGAACTGGGATCAATTCCTTTCCCATGGCCATGTAGAAAATTAGAAAATACTTGATGATCCGTGTTTGATGACTTTTGTTTTTGTCCACTAACTTCAATTATTCTCCTTTTGACAAGATCCTGTATGATATTTTTCAGTTGGCGACAATTTTGTAGGTTATGTCCCTTAGTTCTATGATAATCACAAAAGGCATTGTCATCCCACCAAAATGGTTTAAATTGTCCTGGATCGTATTGTATTGGCTCTTGCAGTTGTAGAAAATTATGTTGTAACAGTTGCTTGAATAAAGACTCAATGGGTTCCCCTAAGGGAGTGAACTCACATTTTTGAAACCTCCTTTGTTGTTACGGACGTTGAGTATTTTGGACCATGTTGGAAGGTTGATTGACAACATTAAGCATGTTGTCAGAAGTGTTAGGTCCTTGTAATGTGATGATTGGTCCTACTTGTACAGTTTTAGCATCAACTACCCCATCATTGGTGACATTTTTGTTGCGAGACCAAAATCTTTTTCTGTCATTGGGGGTGTTTTGCACGATCAAATTTCTATTGGATGTTGATGTCTTAAGTTTTCCTTTTTCAATGAGATCCTTTTCTATTATAACCCCTTTTTCCACTAGTTCTGAAAAAGATGTACAACAATGTACCCTTAAGTTACTCCTTAGTTTTGCATGAAGGTTTTCCTGGAATATAGTAACTTTTTATTTTTCAGGTATCTCGATAGGACACAGCTAGCTATAGTCCTCCATCTCTGGAAGAAAGTGATAAATGTTTCACCTTCGTCTTGTGTTGTGTGACACAAGGTTGCTATATTTATCTCATGGTCTATGTTGAAGTAGAATTGCTCAACAAATTTCTCAACCAGTTCACCCCAAGATCTGATGCCATAGTCTAGACCTGAAAACCACTCTAGTGCAATTCCTACAAGACTTCTTGGAAATAGTCTCATAAGATACGTGGGGTCATAAGCGACCTCTATGCATATGGTAGAAAATTCCCTTATATGTTTTATCAGATTTTGTTTGCCATTGTACGTAGGGAGATTTAGTATGACATACCCGTGAGGGAAAGGGGTCATGTACAATGATCTATCAAAGGGAAATGGGCATATGTCCTTTGTTGAAAAGGATTTCTTAGTTGACACTTCCATGTTATCCATCTGTGTTTGTAGTGCATGCATTTGTGTTTGTAAGACGTTAGCCTGGGTCAATGATGTGCTGGGCGGGTTATGTGGATCTGTGTATGTATTATGAAATCCAAGGTCTCGTGATGGGTTTCGATTGAACATTGGTATTTGAGGTGGGTTTGGATTCAAAATGTTGGTAAATTTGTTTTGGTCTGGAATCTGCATAAATTGGTGTTGACATGGGATCTGTGTGAACGGATTTTGAGTACCGCTCTGGGAGAAGGGATTCTGATTCAGAATCTGTGTAAATTGTTGTTGACTTGGGATCTGGGAGAATGGATTCTGATTACCATATTGGAATGAGGTAATGCCTCTTGTTTGTGTAATCTATGGTATAGTACTAGTGGTTTGAAGACTAGGTATGGCCATTGACTGAGGTATGGTACCTGTGACGTGAACACTAGGCATGGCTGTTGACTGTGGTATGGTACTCGTGACACAGAAATTTGGTGTAGAGGTTGATGTTTTAGATCTTTTACTCCCAAAAAGAGGACCGAAGGGAGTGGATGATGATGCCCCTACAGTGAAATTAAATCCTAATGTCATGTCAAACGTACCAAATGGAGACGTATGGACTGTCGTACTCTGTGTAGGTATGCCAGATGGTATTGTTGTATTTACCTGAGGTATAGTAGTACTGGCAGTCGTTGTATTTGTCCCTGTGTAGGTTGAGTTTGTAAGGTGCTAATATTGAATCCTATGGGTAAGGTAGCGCCTTCAGCTAGTAATTTGGCTAAGTATCATTGACAATCGTTTGCTAGGTACTCATCTACAAAAGAGGAAAACTCAGGGTCCTATTTCGCAGCCTCTATGTCCTCTACTTTACTAGTACTAGTACTGTAATATGTCCTTGAGTATTTCTAGTGGTGAATTTTTCTAATAAAGTCCTGTGAGGTCTTGTGGAGAATGGATTGATGAATTCGTTTAGGTTCAACATCTTTTCTCTCTCTCTTTTATTAGACCTAGTTTCAACCATGTAAGATAAGCTCAATATGCAAGGAATGCAAAACTACGTCTATGGACAGTATGACTCTAGTCTATGTTTTTGGGATTTTATGAATGCAAAATAAGGAATGTTCTAAGATGATGCTAGTATAAAATGACAATATCTGAAGATGCAAAATCTACGCAAACTTCTAAGGTAATCAATTTTGTAAACTCGAGACGGGGGGACCAACTACCTAAAGTCTAACCAAGGCGTCAATTTAGTTAAGTCAAGGAACCAATGTAGGACGAGGATCAAAGACAAGTTGAGTTTCCTAACTGGACTAATGAGCTAGGAGGAATCTCTGTAGGACAAAGGATAAGATGATAGGACTAGGTTCAATGACATATTTTGTTGACGCTATGATTTTTCCAAAGTGTAGATGGTGAACCTATCCTAAAGTTTGTAAAACTGACTTTCCTAGAAGTTTAAATCTAAAAGAAATATGTACTCAAAGATGAAAGTAACACTCAAAATCAGAACGACTATAGTAATGACTAAATGATACCTAAAGGATGCAAAATTGAGCAAATAATTTCAGGTTTATGTCCAAGGACAAGTAAGACAGATCAACGACTGGTATGACAGTGTTGACTGGACAGTGACTGTGAATTCTGGTTTTCTTATAATCAGGCAAATGCGTCACAAAATTTATCAAATGCGGTTATGTTTCACAATTGCGGTTTTCTATCAATTAGTTGCGTGTTTCTGGTAAAGTTTAGTGTCTGAATCTAGAAGATGTGGTTAAGTTTCTCACAGATGTGACTTGTAATGACAGTTGCGACTCAGATTGTAACATATGCGGTTCTCCTAAACTTACGCGCTGGTAAAATTTCTGCGATAGTGGCAAATGTGTCGTTTGCTACTGCTGTTGCGACTCACCTTGTCAGATGCGTCACATAATATCACAAGTGCAGTTTTTGAAGACAAATGTATTTTTTGACAAAGCAAATGCAAGCTAATCTGGCATATGTGACTCTAAGCTAAACATATGTGACTCGACAGAACAATTGCGACTTTTTGGTGAACAGTTACGACTCTATTGTATTTTCAGTGAATTGAGATATAAAACTGACACTATTTTTTGTGATCAAGTTCTGGAAAACAAAGACAATCATAAGAAAAAGTGTTTTTAGTTTGATTTTGGACTCAAAGAATGTTTAATTTGACAACATACAAGCACATCCTAGGCTATGAAGGACAATATTTATTGAGTTCTCACTTGGGTTTCCCCAGCTACGCTTATTCAAGGCGGATGATTAGTAGCTTGACCCCTCTAGCTCCCCTCCATGGCTCATTAATGTCATTCAGGGCAGCCAAGCTACAGTACCCATGAACATCCCATGGAATACCTTCATCTCTACACATGAACCGTAAGAATATGAGACGGCTTCACAGGTCTGACCTACTGCACCAGTAAATAGAAGGATTTTGGACACTACAAACAAAGGTGTTTAATTAGGGAATTCTGTTCATAAGGCATGATCCATGTTTTGAGAGTCCCCTTTCAAATCCATCTCGTCGGAACCATACACGTGATTCCTAGGATTTCCCCAAGAATCCACTTTTATATACCAGCTGGAAGTCCCTCGGGTTCAGGGTGCTACCGGTCTAAGTCGTCCTAGGGTGAGTACTTTTTCCCACTAGAACATACCCAAGTTCTAGAGTTGGTAACTGTTTCTCTTACACCTAGGATCACACAGATGCACAAGGGGAGAGGATACTTCGATGTACCAAATCGTGAGGGTAATTACACAATCGTGCTTTCACACCAAACATAGTAGACACATGTTAATTTTAATCCAAATGAAAGATTTGTTACACTACCAAAAAATCTATTTCAAAAATTTAACTAGGGTCTTCGACATGCGTTTTGTAGAAAGATTCGTTAGTAATTTGATATTGGTCTTTGATTATCGATCTACAAAAACTTCGTTAACTCCTTAAGACACACACTGAAAATAGAAGATTAGTGACAATAAAAACACGAAAAGAAACTGTAAATTGAAAAACCTAAAAATATACCATTCAGATGCGTCATTTTCTCTGTCAAATGCGTCGTGATATTTTACCAGTCAGTTGTGGCTCATGAAATGAAAGATGCGTGATTACTTTTCAGATGCATCATTTCTGTTCACAGATGCGGTCAACAAAGTCAATTGCATCGTTTCATCAAGCTGATGCGTCTCCAAATGTCAATTACGGTGTTTCATCAAACTGATGCGTCATTCTGTATAAAAACCTACAAAATCAAATAAAAGTCTACGAATACGCGAAGATGGTGTCTTCACGTCGGGTTCACCAAATGTAACGTCTAGAAAATGCTGAGAAATAGATCAAAGCAAACATGCAATGCAATTTAAAACTCTAATGCAATCTAAGCTAAGCAACATAGAACAAAGGAAAGCCAAACGTAAAATAAACTGAACAGTCTCACCCAATATGTACGTAATTCCATGTATCATCTCGATTTCCCTTCTCCATTTTTCTGTTGTAGTATAATTGCCCTTAGATTTTCAAAAGTTCATGCAAGTATAGCCTATGATAGTGATTTAGCAAAACATCGAAGATTCAAGATAGTTGCTCCAAAAAGTCATAAGATTTCGAGAGAGATTGGAATGATGAAGAATAGATCAATTATAGAAAATTTATTATTCAAACGACATGTCAGGATTGAAAGATCAACGAATGGTTGAGATCGACAGATTAGACATGCATTTTGATAACTGTTAGAAATGACATGAGTGATACAAATTAAAAAATAGAATTAAAGATTAAATAAATGATTTAATCTTCAAGTTTGGTATTCGAAAACAAAAGAATTATCTTTGCATGACAAAGATAAAGATGGATTAAAGAAACTCTCTATTCGAATGCACACACAAGGTTTAATTAATTAAATAGGAATATTTAATTAATATGCATGTACACACAATTGAGTTAGCACTGGATGATTGAATGATTTGACGAAGAGATTACTCGAGAAAGCTACTCAGACATTAAATCAAGAGTTAACTGTGTGATTTAAATAGATGTCGAGTCGAGTCAAAGTGAATACTTAGATAACTCACACAATTATCCAAATATAGAGGAATGTGTTAAAATAGAATTTATGAATTAAATAATTCATTTAATTCAAGATTTGATATTTGAAGAATAATTAAATAAATAAGATTTATTTAATTAAGTGACGAAAGGATTAAATGAATAATTAAATAAATAAAGAATTTATTTAATTATAGTTGAAGTATGATAAAGAGTAAATTAAATAATAATTTATTTAATTTGACAAGAAGGATAAGATTAATTAGTAACATAATTAAATAAAAAGTGTTTATTTAATTAATCAGATAGAATAAAGAAAATGCGAGTCAATTAAATAATTAAGACTATTTAATTAATAGAAGAATTAAAGTTAAAGTGAATTAATTAAATAATTGACATTATTTAATCATGACCATGACGAATACGAATTATGAAGAATATTGAAGACGTAGGCCTAGACCAGATTTCGGTGTCTACAAAGTCAATTTTCTAAAATTTTCCTAACTTTGGGACAAAGAAAGAGTCATCCCCGAAGGTTAAAACTCCTAAACCAACAACTCATAAAGAGATTCCCTTGGATTACAGAAGGAATGCAACTAGGTTAGTAAGAACATTATGGATGAAGTACCTACAAATACATCCACCCTTCAAAATTGTTTTAATTGACTCTAAGGGTGAGGAAGAACTCAAAGAGATCCCTCTTTCTATCAACAACCTATAGTCACAAAGAGTCAAAGATTATGGATCAAATAAGGATACTATAAATCTACAAATATGATTTATGTTTATTGATATAAATGCTTAATTGAAGAAACTAATTGTTTGAACAAATGGAAAACTTTAGGTGAAGTAGGAAATTCAACATAACAAATTAGAACCAACTAGGGAGCCATCTAGGAGGTAGGATAACCTTCTGACAATCTTGATTTAAAATAGATAAAATTAGCAATGATAATTGAAATAAAGAATGAAGGATGCCACCTTAAAGGAAAGGCCAAAGACCAAATTGGGTCATAATAGGAAGCAACTCACAAAGGTGGAGAAAAAAATTGACATGATCCCACCAACCTGAATGGGCATGGTCAATTTGGAGTCAAGACTAGAAAATGAGAAAAGAAACCAATTAACCCTGGAAATTTCTAAGGTTACGAGAAAGATAAAATCACCAAAAAATATGAAAAAAAAATCCTTAGAAAGTTGGTTGCAAGGAAAAAACATGGATAGTAAAGTGGACTAACCAAACAAAAGCTCAGGTAGAGTAGTGTTGGTTGAAGTTAAGATTGAGTTTCTAAGTTTGTCAACAAAAGTAGTGTTAATTGTGTAGAACTAGCACTTGCATGAAAAGGGGGTGCAATGGTCACACCGATAGAAAAATATTTGTAAGTTAATATTGTTGAGCATAGGTTGTCATTGATGTCAAACTAATTTCAATAGGTCATTGTTGCTTTTAGTGGTTATCAAAGGGTGTCAAGGTTGTTAGATGTGAAGGTTATAAAAATGAAAAATATTGTAGGAGTACAAGTATTGTCATCTATCTCAAGTATTTGTAAGTGTGTTGTTTGATAGTGTGTAGATTGTCTAATCTATTCAAGTATCATGAAGCAAGTTTTTTTGTGGCATGACTTCCTTTAGATAGTTAAAGAATTTATTATACCATGTCGGGTATGCAGTCAACATGAATGTGGTGGTCCCCGAAGGATATATTTTGGGAAAAGAGATTAATTAGTATGGGTGGCATTTCTTTTGAAAATGCATTGTTGCTCTGTAGTTTGGAAGGAGAGTATGCCTACACTAGTTCTATTAGTTTCCTGAGTTTCTAGTGGTGCAGATTAGTGTCTAAGGAGTTTGAAATATCATAAGCTTCATCAAGCTATTCAAAGTTTGAGGCATGTGTGGTAATGGCTACAAGCATGCAAAATTCAATTCAAGTGTGTGGAGTGAGGATAGGACTTGGTTAAGGTTCCCCTGGTGGTGCAAGGCGTCAAGCTCCTTTGGTGGAAAGTTTGGGCCATTGTATTACATGTTTCATGTAATTTGAATTTAGGTTTGTCTCATGTTGTATTGTTTCAGCAAGGATTGGTGTCTCTATTCAAATAGGGACTAGTGTCTTTGTTTCGGTGGGGATTGGTGTCTCTTGTAGGTTGGTGCCTACTGAATATTTTGGGGATTGGTGTCTCTCATAGGTTGGTGCCTACATTTGTAAAATTCACTTATTATATTCCTACTTGTGAGAGTTTCACCGTGTTTTTTCCCATCTTGATTTTCCATGTAAAAATATGGTGTTATGTGTTATCTTGTGTTGTGCTTTAATTGCTTTACTTACTAGCTTGTATGGTTCAGTGCTCTTCATATTGAAAATATATAAAGTAGTTGTGAAGGTTTTTAGAATTGTTGTAATTGTTTGGATCTACTAATTCCCCCCCTCTCAGTAGATTGTGTGCCCTTCAATTGGTATCAAAGTTAAGCTCCTTTGAAAGAGTATAACAATTTAAGGTAGATCCGGAATGGCATAGGATAATTATTCTAGAAATAAAGTACCAATTTTTGATGGATCTAATTTTTCTTTTTGGAAAGTTAGGATGGAGTCATATTTGATAGCTTTAGGTATGGGCATATGGAATTTAGTTATAGAGGGAGATGAAATTCTTGAAAACCCTCCTAGGGATCAAATTGGAAAGAGGGCTTATGAAATCAATGCTAAGGCTAGGAATGCTCTTTTATGTGGTTTAACTAACACTAAGTTTTCAAAAGTAATGAAATGTAGAACAAAAAAGGAATATATGGGAAAACTTGGAAAATATTTATGAAGGTGATGATAAAGTGAAAGAAGCAAAGTTGTAGACTTATAGAGCTCAATTTGAAGGTATGAGGATGAAAGAAGATGAGAACATTGCTACATTCATGCTTTGGGTTAATGAAGTTGTCAATCATATTTGAGGTCTTGGTGAAACCCTATATGAGAAGATTATTGTGAAGAAGGTACTTAGATCCTTACCTAGAAGGTTTGATCCTAAAATTTTTGCTAATGAAGAAGCTAAAGATGTGAATACTTTAAAGTTGATTGAGTTGCATGGAACATTAATTGCATTTGAAATGAGATTTGAAACTAAAGATTCTATAAGAAAAGAAGCTCCTTTTAGAATATCTATAAAGCAGGTTGATCAAAATTTTGATTGTGGATCAGATTCAGAAGAAGCAAATTTTGTCAGAAAGCTACAAAGAGGTGTTATAAGTACAAAGGTAAATTAACTTTCAAGTGTTTCAATTGTGGAGATGTTAGAAATTTTATTCCTAAGTGTCCCCATAAGAATACTAGTAATATTGAACAAAAGAATGGAAAGAAGTCTTTTAAGAGAAGATCCAAAGGTTAGAGAAAGCATATAATTTTTTATACTAATAAGAAAGAAGAAGAATATTCTACAGAAGAAGAAGATGAAGATGCATCCGGTGATGAAAATGGAAAAGTTATATTCATGGATTTTGAAATTGCTAATGGTGATGTTGAAATGGGTTTTGAAGAAAATGATAAAGAAGAAGTAGATCTTATGAAGAACTTGTTATAGGTCGAAAAAGAAATCAAGAAGCTGAATATCAGAATTGTAGAAGAAGAGCCAAAGAAAGAATAACAAAATATTTGAAGACTGCTAAAAAGATGATTGTTGAACTAAAGACTCAAGCAAAAGAAGCAAAAAGAGTTGAAGAAGTTTTGAAAGAGAAATTACTATCAAGAGACAAAGACTATGAGAAGCTTGATGAAAAGATTGTTGTAGCTAGAAAAGAGCTTAAGAATAAAAATAAATAGCTACAGTTGAAGTTCAGTAAAAGTACTAAAACCTTAGACCAAATATTAGAAGGCCAAAAATTTTTGCATAGAAAAACTAGAATCGGTTTTCATTATTAGAAGAAAAAGGTGAAAAAACAATTAGAGAAGAGTACTAAGGCAAGTTCAGAAGTGAAAGGTTCAAGAAGTTCAAAATTAGAGAGGACATCGACAAGTAATGGAAGCATGACTCAAAATGATGGATTTATTCTAGTGCAGAACAAAAGGAGGAGATCTGGAGTACAAGAATACAATACCAGGTCAAGTTTTTTCTTTTTTTGGTTATTGTTTTAGCTATAATGATTATGGACATAAGGTTATGGATTGTAGAAGAGTTCCGGTAAGAAGAAATAATTTTTTCAGTAATAATGCATTTGCACCTCTTTTCAATTTCAATGTTATTTGTTTCAAGTGCAATAATTCTAGACATATTGTGCAAGGAACTGTAGAAGTAATTTTGTGAGTTCCCCGTTACCCAAAAAAGGAAGAAGTGATGTTTTGAAGAAGGTCTGGAAGAAGGTTCCTGAAGAGAAGTATGAGAAGTCTATGATTGCTCAAAAAAAATTGCACGCTCAGAAGGAGAAGAAGAACTTGTGGATTGTTGAAAGTGGTTTCTCTAGTCATATGACTGGAGATAAAAGTAAGTTTATGAATTTCAAATAATTTGGAGGTGGTTTAGTAACCCTTGGAAATAATTCAATTGCTAATTTTTTTGATAAGGGTACTTTAAGTCTTGATGGTGGTAAAACAATGACACATGATGTTTTGTATGTTGAAGGTTTAAAACATAACTTGTTGAGTGTCAATCAGATATGTGATAAGGGATATCGGTTATCATTTAGTGTTGATGGTTGTGAAATCATAAAATCAAGTACCGGTGAGCTGATTATGGAAGGAAGCGAGACAAACAGTGATATTTACCATCTCAGTGAGTTGAATGGAAAAAGGTCTCTCACTGTACATAAGGATGAAAGTTGGCTTTGTAATAGAAGGTTAGGACACATGAGTTTTTATTATATTGTCAATATTAGTTCAAAAGGGTTGGTCTGAGATATGCCAAGAATCAAGAAGCCTCTAACAATCAGTTGTAGGCCATGTCATGAAGGGAAGCATATAAAAAGCAAATATCTAGCTAAGGAGTATTCCATATCAAATCCATTGGATTTGGTACATACATATTTGTGCGGACCAATGAGGACTAAGAGTCCACAAGTAGATAGGTATTTCATGATGTTCATTAATGATTATACCAGGATGAATTGGATTACATATTTAAAGGAGAATTTAGAGGCTTTTGAGAATGAGTTTGGGAGGACAATGAAGGTCCTAAGATCCGATAGAGGCAGAGAGTTTACAACTGAGAAGTATGATAGATTATGTGAAGAGCATGTAATTTGGAGGCAGTTTTTTGCCCCTAGAACACTGCAGAAAAATGGAGTTGCTGAAAGAAAAATCCAAACCGTATAGGAAATGGCAAGAACTATGCTATGCCAAGAAAATTTATCAGATATGTATTAGAGAGAAGCTACACATATAGCTGTGTACATTCTTAACAGAGTTCAGATCAGGCACAAGATAGAGAAGAACCCATATGAATTATTTAAAGGAAGATCAACATTAGTAAGGCACCTCAAAATATATGGAAGCAAGCAGTATGTCAAAAGAGGTGAAGAGAATTTGGGTAAGTTTGATTCTAGGTCAAATTAAGGTATTTTTCTTGGTTATTCCTTAAGAAGCAAAGCTTATAGCTATAATAAAATTTCAAAGAGGACAATTGAAAGTATAAATGTGAAGGTTGATGAAACTATTTCAGAAGTTGAAAAGGAAGAAGAATCGATTCATAGCAACATTGAAGAACCATAAGAGGTTGTTTTAAAAACTCCAACTAAGTATGCTAAAAAAAACCACTTTGCAAATTAGATTATTGGTGATAAAGATAGTGGGGTTTTAATCTGGAATAGGTTGGAAAGATCATTTAAGAACAAGTACATTTTGCTTTACTATCAAATATAGAACCTAAAACATATAAAGAAACAAACAATGAACAAGGTTGGATAGATGCTATGGAAGAATATGAACTAAATCAAATCAGAAAGAATGAAACTTGGGAACTTGTCCCAAGCCCTAAGGACAAAAATATGATTAGAACCAAGTGGGTATTCATAAACAATTTGAGTGAAGAAGGTGAAGTGATTTGAAAGAAAGCTAGACTTGTGTGTAAAGAATATGCTCGAAAGTTGAATGTATAGATTTTAAGGAGACATTTTCTCTGGTGGCTAAACTGGAGGCAATCAAAATGTTTTTAGCTCTCTCAATATTCAATAATTTAAATGTGTATCAGATGGATGTGAAGTCTACATTCTTGAATGGACAACTTGATGGAGAAGTATACATTGAGTAACTAGAAGGATTTCATTGCACTGACAATCCAGATTATGTTTGTAGATTGAAGAAAGCTTTGTATGGACTCAAGCAATCTCCTAGAGCTTGGTATGCAAGGTTGGATGGATACTTGCAATAATAAGGATTTTAGAGAGGCTGTGTGGACAAGAATTTGTACATAAAAATAGAAGGAGAACAAATGTTGATAGTTGTGGTCTATGTTGATGACATCATTTTTGGAGGAAGCAATGATGAAATATGCAAAAAAAATTTAGAAGGCTATGCAAAATGAATTTGAGATGTCTATGTTAGGAGAATTGTCTTTCTTCTTGGGATTGCAGATTATTCAATTAGACAAAGGAATTTTTATTTCACAACACAAATACATAAAGGATATGTTAAGCAAGTTTAGAATGGAAGATTACAAACCTATTGCAACACCTATGGTTATTGGGTGTAAGTTGAGCAAGGATGATGTGTTTGCTTCGATAGATCAAACATTGTACCAGTCTATGATTGGTAGTTTGTTGTATGTGACAACATCTAGACTGGATATTATGTAGGAAGTTGGAATGGTTATTAGATCTCTGGCAACACCTAAAGAGTCTCATGTGAAGGCAGTGAAGAGAATTTTTAGGTATTTGAAGGCTACTGAAGAATTTGGTCTTGGTATCCAAAGGGTAAAAATTTCACTCTTACAACATACACAAATATAGATTGGGAAAGTTGTGTGGATGACCGGAAGAGCACAAGTGGCGGTGCATTCTTCCTTGGAGACAGTCTGGTGTCCTAGTTGAGTAAGAATTAGGAATTAGTTTCTTTATCTATAGTAGAAGTGAAACACATTGTTGTAACATCATGTTGTACTCAAGCTCTTTGGATGAAGCAAAAATTAAAGGAAATGAAGGTTGAGTTTGAATATGTTGGAAATATGTGCCTCAATCATCACAGGCTGAAACCTCTGTTAGAGCAAAGTCGGTATGACATCTATCATGTCTGGCCGACTACCAGCTTTGATACATTCTATTTTGAACAGGTCACTGTGACCTTGCAGATGTCTTGCAGACTATTCTATGGAGCTTGATATGACTTGTGACTTTGGTATAACCTTTGGTGACTCGGCGTGAGGTCCTGGCGAAAGCGATAGGTCTCGCTGACTATTTGCTGATCCGGTGTGACACATGAAGCTCGATGGAACATCTTGGCGATAACAGTGACTCTTGGCGACATCGATATGAAGGTTATGTGGCATCAGTGAGACACTATTAGTGTCTCACCGAGATGCCAACACAGTGCGAATTCTATTGATAGTTTGATCGTCCTATGTGGAGTCTCGTGGACCAATAGAAGGAGCCGAATTTGAACAGTTGGAAGGTAGTTCATTGTGACAGTTTTGTGAGGAAGCTCGACGAACATGGAACAACATGGATAGACTGTGTGATTGTAGATTGTGATTAGTTGGTTGGTTCGAAGGTTGATTCGATAGTTTTTTGTATGACCAGTAAATGTATTCTAATCTGTAAAGGCTGTAACTTGAAATTTTCTGTTCGAAGATTGTTCATGGTGAATGTTGCTGTAAACAGACACTAGAAAGATAAGTTTGACATTTGTATGTAATCTCCATTACTCTAATACAAAGTGATTTCTCTTGGTGTGGTGGGTTTTTCTCCCATAAAGGTTTTCCCATGTATATCTGGTGTTCATGTGTGATTGTCAAATACTCTGTTTTTGTTATATTACTTCATAGTGCATCTTAGTTGAACTGTAATTGGAAAAATTAAAAGTATATCTACATTCTTCTCTGAGGTATTGACGTTAGGAGAATTTTTTCCGCATCTGATTTTCCTTACAAGTGGTATCAGATGGCTAGCACGTAAGGAAAGTTTAAAATAGAGAAGTTCAATGGCAGTAACTTTGAGTTGTGGAAACTCAAGATGGAGGATCTTTTAGTGGATCGTGATCTTTGGATTGCTGTGGCTAGAGTGAAACCTACAGGCATGAAGCAAGAAGATTGGGACCTTGCAGATAGAAAGTATAAGGGGATGATAAGGCTTTGTTTGGCAGACTCAGTGCTTCTCAATGTGCATGAGGAGAAGACTGCCTCTTCTTTGTGGAAGAGACTGGCGTCTATTTATCAAGGGAAGTCCTTGTTGAATAAACTGTTCCTAAGGAAGAAGCTGTATTCTTTGAGAATGCAGGAAGGAAGGTCTGTGCTTGATCATTTGAACGCATTTAATATGCTGCTTGCTTAATTAACATCTATTGGTGTGAAGACTGAAGAAGATGATCACTATATGCTATTATTGTGTTCTTTGCTAGACTCATGGGATCATCTAGTGATGGCTATTGGGAGTACAACATCCAGCTTCAAGATGGAAGATGTTGTTGGTTCTTTGTTTTCAGAAGAAATGAGAAGGAAATCTTCTGAGATGGCAAAGGAGGCCCTTGCTGTTAGAGGAAGGTCAAAAGAGAAAGGCAAGAAGAAGGACAAGAAGTCCAAATCAAAATCAGAGGGGAGATCAAAGTCTCCTGGCAAGAAGTCCAAGGTGAAGTGCTAGAACTATGGGAAACTTGGTCATGTCCAAAAGGATTGTAAAGAGGAGAAAAAGAAGAAGAAGGGCTCTTCCGATAATGGTTCTTCTCATAGTGATGGTGATGCCTTCATTGCAGCCTTGGCTACTCAGGCATCAGATGATGTCTGGCTGATTGATTCTGGAGCATATTTCCACATGACATCTCATAGAGAATGGTTCACGAAGTATGAAGAATACAATGGTGGAAAGGTGTGCTTAAGTGATTCAACTTTAGAGATTGTTGGCCATGGAAGAGTCATAATACAATTCCCCGATGGCAGAGTGAAGGGAATTAATAATGTAATGCATATACAGTCTGCTCGAAACTTACTTTCTGTAAGTATGCTTTGAATGATATTGGAGTACAAGTCACATTCTCTGGAAATGGCTGCAAGATGACTAGAGGTTCAATGGTGCTGCTAGAGGTGCTCAAATTGGTACCTGTACAAGCTAGATGCACAGGTTGTTCAATGTAGCAGTGTCTCTGAAAGTCAGAAAGCTGCTCGTGGAGGTAAAGAGGGAAATATCCCTAATTATGTAAACTCTATGGAAGTAAAACTTCCAGCAGAGAAGACTATGCTCTGGCATCATAGGTTAGGCCACATAGGAGAAAAAGGTTTAAAAACCTTGAAGAATAAAAACCTGGTTGAGGGGCTTGAAGATTGTAATCTTGAATTTGAATTTTGTGAACACTTGCATATGGAAAGCTTAACAGGTGTTTCGTTTTATTCCAGTCCTCATAAATCTTATGGTTTGCTAGATTATATTCATTCAGATGTATTTGGTCCAGTGGATGTTCCTTCTTTGTCTAAGTCAAGATACTATGTGTCATTTATTGATGATTATTCAAGAAGAGCATTTGTATATTTTCTGAAAAGTAAATTAGAAGTGTTCAGTTAGTTTATGGAATTTAAAAACCTTGTTGAAAATTAGATTGGTAGAAAAATAAAATTCTTAAGGACTGATAATGGCGGTGAATTTTGTTCTGATGATTTTGAAAGATACTGTAAAGACCATAGGATTAAAAGACACAAGACTATTCTTTATACTCCATAGTAGAATGGGTTGTGAAAGGTTCAATAGGATAGCGATGGAGAAACACGTATCTTTGATAGTGTTGGCTTGGAGGAGAAGTTCTGGGCTGAGGCTGTATCTACTGCATGTTACCTAATAAATCGTTCTCCAAATTCTGCTCTTATTGAGAAAACACCTTTGGAAGCGTGGTCTGGTAAGAAACCCTCTCTTAGACATGTTTGTGTTTTTGGCTGTGAGGCGTATGCTCATGTGCCGGATGTGAAAAGATCTAAACTGGAGAACAAGGCTGTCAAATGTATTTTTATTGGCTATAGTGCTGTCATAAAAGGATACAAGCTTTGGAATCCTGATATAGAGAAGGTTGTATACAACATAAGTGTAATCTTTCGTGAGTTGAAACCTTCCACTTTGGATCTGCAGTCAGAGACAAAGTTAAGAAAACAATAAGGATGTAGCATTAATTCCTCCTACACTGAGAAGAGGTGAGAATTCAAAATGTACCTAAAAGCGAGGAGAGCTCAGCGGAGTTTGAGGATTAGAAAGAAGAAGAACCTGACCCTCGACAGAGTGAGAGGTCAACCCATGAAAAGAAAACAACGGATAGGTATGGGTTCTCATTGATTGATTCTACTTGTGCCTATGCTTTTAATTTATAGCAGCAGTGAGCCTAGGACTATAAAGGAGGCATTTAAAATGTCTGATTCAGACTCTTGGTTGGAAGCCATGAATGAAGAGATGGCATCATTAGAAAAGAATGAAACCTAGAGTTTGGTGCCCTTGCCTAAAGGCAGAAAGGCTGTTGGCTGCAAATGGGTATTTAGAAGAAAATTGGTCACGGGATGGCGGTGTGAAAAATTACAAGGTGAGATTGGTTGCAAGGTTATTCCCCAGGTAGAGGGAATTGATTATGGGGAGATTTTTTCTCCTGTAGCTAAGCTAACATCTATCAGATTTCTGTTGTCACTTGCAGCTGCGTCTGACTTAGAGATTGAACAGATGGATGTGAAGACAACATTTCTTCATAGTGATCTTGAAGAAGAAATCTATATGTCCTAACTTGAGCACTTTGTTGAAAAAGGTAAAGAAAAACTGGTATGCAAATTAAAGAAGTCTCTGTATGGGTTAAAGCAGTCACCTAGAATGTGGTACCAAAAATTTGATACTTTTGTATTGTCTTTGGGATTTGTGAGATCAAAATCTGATCACTGCATATATTATAAAGTTGAAAGTGATCAAGTACTTGTTATTGCTCTCTATGTTGATGATATGCTATTCATAGGAAATAGTAAGCTAATGATTTCTGATCTTAAGTCTCAGTTGTATGCTAATTTTGAAATGAAAGATCTTGGTGCAACAAGGTATATTCTGGGGATGGAGATAACCAAGGACAGGAAGAATAGAAAACTATGGCTCAGTCAGAGTAAGTATATCAGGACTGTTCTTGAGAGATTTTGTATGAATGATTGCAAACAACTAGTGGTTCCAGTCTTGTAGGGAACGAAGCTATGTGTTGAGGACTATCCAAAATCTCCTATTGAGATGGAGGACATGACCAGTGTACCCTATGCTAGTGCGGTTGGCAGTCTCATGTATGCGATGGTCTGTACAAGGCTAGACATTGCCCAAGCAGTGGGAGTTCTTAGTTGATTTATGGCTAATCCAGGAAGAACGCATTGGGATGCTGTGAAGAGAGTGTTTAGATATTTGAAGGGAACTTCAAATTTTTCTTTGTGTTACCATGGGAACTTGGTTGAATCACAAAGGACTCTCAACATTCATGGTTATGTAGATTCTGATTGGGCAGGGGACATTTACAGCAGGAGGTCCACCAATGGATACATTTTCATGTTGAATGGTGGTGCAGTGAGTTGGATGAGTAAGCGACAGGCTGTAGTCGCTTTGTCTACTATAGAGGTTGAATACATGGCAGCTACTCATGCTTGTAAAGAAGCAGTTTGGTTGAAATGTTTGTGTTCTAACATTGGTTTTGATGCAGGGGAAATAACTATTGTCTGTGACAGTCAGAGTGCAATTTGTCTGGCAAAGAACCCTACTTTCCATGCCAAGATGAAACATATAGACGTGCAATACCACTTTGTATGAGATATGGTGGAGGATGGAAAGGTTAGTTTGGAAAAGGTTGATACTCTAGAGAATGTTGCAGATTCATTGACAAAGCCAGTGAGCACAAACAAGTTCAGGTGGTGTGCCAGTTCGATGGGCCTTAGTGCCCATGTTTTTCAGTAAAGTTTTGTTGTGCTCTAGAGGTGCCTGTGTGATCTTCGTCAAGTGGGAGATTGTTGGAAATATGTGCCTCAATCATCACAGGCTGAAACCTCTATTAGAGAAAAGTTGGTATGACATCTATCATGTCTGGCCGACTAGCATCTTTGATACATTCTGTTTTGAACAGGTTGCTGTGACCTTGCAGATGTCTTGCCGACTATTCTATGGAGCTCGATATGACTTGTGACTTCAGTATAACCTTTGGTGACTCAACGTGAGGTCCTGGTGAAAGTGATAGGTCTCACTGACTATTTGATGATCTGATGTGACACATGAAGCTCGATGGAACGTCTTGGCGATAACAGTGACTCTTGGTGACATCGATATGAAGGTTATGTGGCATCAGTGAGACACTGTTAGTGTCTCACTGAGATGCCAACATAGTGCAAATTCTGTTGACGGTTTGACCGTCCTATGTGGAGTCTTGTGGACCAATAGAAGGATCAAAATCTGAACAGTTGGAAGGTAGTTCATTGTGACGGTTATGTGAGGAAGCTCGATGGACATGGAACAACATGGATATACTGTGTGATTGCAGATTGTGATTGATTAGTTGTTTCGAAGATTGATTCGATAGTTTGTTGTATGATCAGTAAATGTATTCTAATCTGTAAAGGCTGTAACTTGAAATTTTCTGTTCGAAGATTGTTCATGGTGAATGTTATTGTAAACAGACACTAGAAAGATAAGTCTGACATTTTTATGTAATCTCCATTACTGTAATACAAAGTGATTTCTCTTGGTGTGGTGGGTTTTTCTCCCGTAAGGGTTTTCCCACGTATATCTGGTGTTCATGTGTGATTGTCAAATACTCTGTTTCTGTTATATTACTTCATAGTGCATCTTAGTTGAACTGTAATTGGAAAAATTAAAAGTATATCTACATTCTTCTCTGAGGTATTGACGTTAGGAGAATTGTTTCCGCATCTGATTTTCCTTACAGAATATCCCATCACTATTCTTTGTGATAACACAAGTGCAATAAAAATTTCAAAGAATCCAATGATGCACTCAAGAAAAAAACACATTGCAATCAAGCATCATTTCTTGAGAGAGAAGGTTGTGCTCCAGAAAGAAGTAAGATTGGAATATATGGATACAAAGGAGAAAGTTGTAGATATATTCACGTAGCCACTTCCTAAGGAGACATTTGAGTGTCTCCAATAGAAGCTGGGAGTTGTTACTCCCTCCTCTTGATTCAAGAGGAAAGTGTAGGGTGAGGGGGAGCTTGGTCTCCTTGCTGCAAGAAGGGTTGATGCTCTTGCGAAATATTATTCAGAAGTTGTGATGCATAGACTCAGGGGGAGTCTATCCGGGAACATGGTTTTGGATGTTGTAGTTTACCAGTCAAGGGGAGAAAGGATGTTGATCCTTTTCCATTGATGTCAAAGGGAAGAGAGTGCTCAAAATGTTGAATTGCTCAGAAAGAATATATTCATCATAGGGGGAGAAAGAGTTGAATTGAGGAAATGCTAAATTAATGAGAAGGTGAATGTTGAATTGCTTAGAAAGAATAACTATCTTTCATCTTTCAATGATATATCATTCACATGGGGATTGAATTCTACATCACATGAATTATTTAGACTTATTCATTGGTGTGTGTTTTGGTGGTCCTAGCATTTTTCTGTTTACCATCAATGACAAAGGGGAAGATTATTGAGCAAAGGTTGTCATTGATGTCAAACTGATGTCATTAGGTCATTGTTGTTGTCAATGGTTATCAAAGGGTGTCAAGGCTGTTAGATGTGAAGGTTCTCAAAATGAAGAAGATTGTATGAATAGACGTATTGTCATCTATCTCAAGTATTCAAAAGTGTGTTGTTTGATAGTGTGTAGTTTGTCTAATATATTCAAGTATCATGAAGCAAGTTTTGTTGTGGCGTGACTACCTTTAGATAGTTAATAAATTTATTATACCATGTTGGGTATGCAGTCAACATGAGTGTGGTGGTTTTAAAGGATACCTTTTGGGTAGAGAGATTAATTAATATGGGTGGCATTTCTTTCAAAAATGCATTGTTGCTCTATTATTTGAAAGGAGATTATGCCTACACTAGTTCTATTAGTTTCCTAAGTTTTGAATGGCATGAATAAGTGTGCATGGAGTTTGAAATATTAGAAGCTTTATCAAACTATTCAAATTTTGAGGCATGTGCAGTAACAGCTACACGTGTGCAAAATTCAATTCAAGCGTGTGGAGTGAGGGTAGGACCTGGTTAAGGTTCCCATGGTGGCACAAGGCATCAAGTTCCTTTGGTGACAAGTTTGGACCATTATATTACACATTTCATGTAATTTGAATTTAGGTTTTTCCTATGTTGTCTAGGTTGGTGCGGATCCTTGGCCAACATAGAAGAGTGTTAATGTAGTTTCGTGTATATATTTCAAATGTTCAAATTTATTGTAATGTACATGTATGTATCGAAGAGTCTGTGAATGCAATTGATGGTCATCGTGAAAGTACTGTAGTGGGATATGCAATTATGTAATGAATGGAAGGTATGTGATAAATATGTGAGCACTAGTATCCGTGTGTCTGTTGGTGCATGCCAGAGTTATATTTAAAATCTACCATTATTTTTGTTTCGATAGGATTGGTGTTCTACTTGTTGTATTGTTTCAACAGGGATTGGTGTTTCTATTTTGGTGGGTATTGGTGTCTCCTGTAGGTTGGTGCCTACTAAATCTTTTGGGGATTGGTGTCTACAGTAGGTTGGTACCTACATCACATTGTAAAATTCACTTATTATATTCCTTCTTGTAATAGTTTCTCACCGTGGTTTTTCCCATCTTGGGTTTCCATGTAAAAATTTGGTGTTATGTGTTATCTTGTGTTGTGCTTTAATTACTTTACTTACTTGCTTGTATGGTTCAGTTCTCTTCATATTGAAAATCTATAAAGTAGTTGTGGTGGTTTTAGGAATTGTTGTAATTGTTTGGATCTATTGATTCCCCCCCTCTTAGTAGATTATGTGCCCTTCAAATATTTTAGAAAGTAAAATTCAATTTATGCATAAAAGATGCATTATTTTTATAATCAACTTATGTATATAAAGATATTTAAAGTATGATGCATTATATTGTTATATTTTTGTGTATAGAATATTATTTTTGTCGATTTAATTTTATAGTCGATTGAAGGAATATTTTTTAAGATATTTAAATTGGTTTGAAACAGGAAGTTAATAATATGTACACAATAGTCAAGCATAGCTACTTGTCTAACCATATTAGGTAGATGGTTTGGGCAAGATCAGGTGGCAAAGGCTTGACAAAAATCACTACTTTCTTTATATCTCTCTCGAAATAGTATAAATGTTCCTTCTGTATCTAAGAATAATCTACTCATAATAAAGGTGCATCAATGGACTTTATTTAAATATGTGTTGTAGGTTTGACATCCATTTGTTATTATCTTTCAACACATTGATAACATACCACACTTTGAAGGTCCATCAAACAATTTGAGTAGATGGGAAATTTGAGTTGCACGAGCATGATTAATCAATATTACAACCCACAAATGAGGAATTTTTAAGTCTTTATATTTTATGCAAGCAACTATAGTGGAATACCAAAAAATTATGTCAATATTAAATGAATTTTCTAACCACCTCAAAGTTGATCCAACTGGGGGCATCTAATTATCTCCAAACCTTGAATGTTTACCAAGCCATCATGGACACCCTTATGTTCCTCTTTGTTACGTACTCAGACAATTGTCTTTGGTATTTGATAGATGTAATTCCAAAATGATCCACAAATTCCTTATGTTGGAAGGAATTGTACAACTTAAAAAGTTCTTATCAAGCCTCATCACCTCTAATGATTTTAAAACTTTAGTACTAGTAAACAACGATCCAAAATTGAGATTTTTCCCCCTATTAGATAGAGAAACTCAAATACTTCTACATAAAATAGTTCTAATTTATTTACAACCTCAACATCTTCTGTCATAATCCATTCTTATTAATTAGGGTCATTGAATTCTAAATCTTAAGGTGGTAAATGCATCAGAAGAACATTTATAGTGTAAGGACGAACATTGCATGTTATTTGTGTGGTACCTTTCCCTAAATTGGCCTTGATGTTACTAGCTAGTTGATTCTTTTGGCAAACCTTTTTAGTCTTGTCCTAATATAATTTCAACATCAACCCTTGAATGAACCCTATAGTTAATTCCTTAGATTGGAACCTTAATATATTATGATTTTTTATTGTTATCAGGTTTTGCACAGTTGTTAAGTTTGATTATCCTTTTATGTGAAACTCATTATATCTTGTATATATACCAAAACATGGTTGTATACTTTCGTAATCAACCCTTGAATGAAACCTATAGTTAATTACTTAGATTGGAACCTTAATATTATGATTTTTTATTGTTATCAAGTTTTGCACAATTGTTAAGTTTGATTATCCTTTTAATGTGAAACTCATTATATCTTGTATATATACCAAAACATGGTTGTATACTTTTGTAATTGTTGTATGATATATGTCTATAGTTGAATTGCGAGTTTCATTTGATGTGTAGATGTGTCAAGTGTTGAGATAATTATACTAACCCTAAGAAAGACATTGTGATGCTTACATAAATAATTTAGTTAGTTTGTGTTATGTTGAGTATGTGAATGCTAATCATAATCAAAGGAAAAAGTCTAAGGTATAATTTTTTATGTTGTTATTGTTATCTTAGGATCCCAACCCAAGTACCTATGGGTAGGGCACTTGGGAAAGGGTTAAAAAATAGTAGTATTAGTCCATTAACATAGATTTATTTATAAATAAGAGCTATGATAAAAGAGGGTAAAAATTTATTGATATCAGAAAATCAACCATACAGAGAGATCAAGGTCCAAAAAGGCACCCAAAAAGAGCTAGAAACACATCGAACAATCCTCCAACCAAGAACATAACCCACTATAGGGCCAACCAACCACCAAAAATAAGCCCACCATATCCTTTGAGATAATATTCTCTAAATCATGAAAATATCTCGAGGAGAGTTGCTCCCAACCACCATCCTACTTGGAAGCCCACTTAACCAAATAATTAAAAACCCTATTCCTCTCATGAGGAATGTGAGTAAAATAAACTGAGTCCATCATGGAGAAAAATTGCAAAATATTCCTAATAACCAAGAATAATTACTAGTTCACACGGGCTCCAAGTTATGCCCATTCAACAAATTAACCATGATTTGAGAGTCAGATTCACAGATGATCCTGCCCCAACAAAGAGCACTAGCATACTCCATAGCCCAAATAATTTCCACACCCTCCATAAGGTTGTTGGTTTGAAACCCCTTATGATGAGAGAAGAAGAAAAAAACTGAACCTAAGCAATCCCTTCCCACACCTCCAATCCCAACAGGGCTTGGATTTCCCCTAGAAGAGCCATCAGTATTAATATTTAGAACATCCATCAGAGGAGGATACCAAGCCCTAGCCCTTTGAACCTTATTTTTAACATTTATACCTCATTTTACACAAAATAAATCAAAATACATAACTCAAAGTCCCAAACTATTCAAAATATCCTCATAGCCCCTATCCAAAGGGAAGGAAACCTCACATTTGGATTCCGCTAGTCTCTTGAATCATACAAATAACTCTTTGCAAAACCTGTTGGATCATCATATTTCCACCTCAAAAAATCTTATGATTCCTTTCAAGGAAAATTTACCAAAGGATGAAAGAAGGTCCAATACACCACACAATATGGAGGAAAAAATCCTGAGTCAGAGGTCTCCTCAAACTACTCCAGAATTCCACCAAAGAAGAGGCATGAACATAGGGATGTATCCAAATGCCCCACCAAAAATACCATAGAAGAATAGAGAAAAGACATTAAAAGAATAGGTGAGATGAATCCTCCTCACTTCAACAACAAAGAACACAAACTAAAGGGCCCTGGAATCCCCGCTTCCTAAGATTATCCCAAGTTAAGCAAATGTTCCAAGCAAGAGTCCACAAAAAATAATTACACTTAGGTCAGAAAAATTTGTTCCAAACATGTTTCCACTAGGGAATTTCCATCCCTCCATACTTTTGAAATATCAACTCTTGATAACCACTAGCTACCATGAACGCCCCCTTTGGGTCTAGATTCCAGGCTTAAATATCCCTCTCCTTGAGAGAGCTATATTCTCTACCTACAATAATATTTCTAAGCTTCATGTGATCCTCCTCCAAGCCACCATTAGGCCACTCACCGGGATCCTTCCATCTAGACATTTCCACATGCCCATAGAGATAAGTAGTTTTGAAATCCACCACATGTGACCACCCAGCCTCTAGAAAGCGTTGACATAGATTCTATAGATGGGGATACTTGCATATTATCAGAGGGAATCAATCCCAAGAGTCAAACTAGAAGAGAGCCTCAACCCCCCTATTAAAAATCCAAAACAAGCCATCCTTGATTAGCTTAGCTCCTTTTTTAAGCGTGCACTAAATCATTGAGCCTTTCCTCATAAACAAAAACTGAGGAACCTCAACCTTAGGAACACCGCCCAGGTATTTGTGAGTTAGAATATTAGCCCATACATGATCTTGTTTATTGCACCATCTTCAATACACTTTGGTAGACAAAGACAAACAAGACAAAGTGGATTGTTGAAGCCTAAGACCACACAATGTTTAGGCCGACAAAAAATTTCCCACTTCACCAAGCTCCACTTTGATGATGATAAACAACCAACCCATAAAAATTGCCTGGCCACAGAGTATAGATCCTTAATAAAGCCAGTAGGGGCCACTTGAAGCATACACTTGTAATTGGGCAGAGCCTACACCATCAATTTAAGAAGCTGAACCCGACCAGTGAAGGAAAGCCACCTATGAGTCCAATGGTTCACCTTCTTATGAAACTTCCCTAAAATAATTTTCCAAGAACCCCTAGGAAGAGTACCAGTAGAAATAGGAATACTGAGATAAGTCAAAGGAAACTGACCAATTTGAAATCTCAAAATACAAGTAGTCGATGTTGAATGAGCGCAAGAGTATTAAAGAAAAAATGGAGGATTTTTCCTCATTAATCAACTGACTATAAGCAACAATATAGGTATCTAGAGCCTTGCACAAATTATTAGCCTCATGGATCTTAGCCACACCCATTAAAGCAACGTCGTCAATAAATTGTAGGTGAGACTGAGGAGGCAAGCCATTGCCCCAAACCCAACCTTGGATTAGACCTTGATCAACATGATTCTTAATAAGCCTTCCTAGACCTTTAGTCAGAAGAATAAAAAGATAAGGAGAAAGAGGGTCCCCCTGACGAAGACCTCTCAAAGCTCCAAATAAAGAAGATGGTTCCCCATTAACCAAAACCAAGAAATAAGTGGTCAAAACACAACTGATAACCCACACAACCCATTCTTTAGCAAAACCAAAAGCAATAAGCACATTTCACAAGAAGGACCACTTAACTCTATCATAAGCCTTATCCATATATCAAGTATGATGAACATAGCCTTTTCTTTCGAGGTCACCATAGAGTGAATAGTTTCAGTAATAACTACACCATCCAATATTTTCCTATCCGCCACAAAGCCACCTTGTTCCTCCGAGACAAGCTTATTTATCCACCGCTTCAATCTCTCAACAATCAATTTAGACAACATTATAGAGAGCAATGGGCCAAAACATACTCAACTTGTCAACACTACCACACTTGGGGATGAGTGCGAGGAATGTGGAATTCATAGCCCTCAGCATTTGCTTGTTCCTTTGAGATTCACACACCACCTCTAACATATCCAAATTTATGATGTCTCAAAATTCCTGAAAAAATTCAATTGGAAAACCATTAGGACTAGGGGCTTTTCCTTTCTTCATCTAAAAAACAATGGCCTCTAACTCCTCTAGGGAAATGCAACATAGGAGATGCTTGTTCATTTCCCTAGAAACCAGAGAGGGGATACAAGACAAATTCTGATTTTCCTCCACTTGCAAATCCAAAGAATCCCCCCTAAACAAGGAGGTAAAGAAAAGAGAAGCTTCTCTAGAAATTTTGTCATAACCCAATTTTATTGCATATTTATTTTAATACGGAAAATTGAATTATTGAAGAAATTCAATTAAATATTAAATGGAAATTTTTGGAATTTTCAAAAATATGAATGAAAGAAGTTGACTAATGTTGACTTTGCAAAATTTCGAGAAATTATTTTATATGTTACCAAGAATTGAATATTACTCATCCATTTGCAAGTGCAAGTGCAAGTATGTGTAGTTGTAGGGTGACAGGTTGAAGGACGAGAACATAGTTGAAGTAGGATTGTTTAGCCAGATCGAATAGTCAGCTAGTTGGAATCTAGGTGCACACACCACAAATGAAATGATGACTTGCATTTGAATTGATTTTCATATATAAGAGAACATAATTTCCTGACTTGAATTGTTTTAGTACTTGACAATGAATGGTTTGTAGATTAAATTTTCTATTCAAACTTTGTGATTTGAAGGAAACGAAAGCGAGTATTGTAAAGAAAATTCTTTACTTTAGTGTAGAAATGTATATATAAAGATGCTCAAAATGAAAATTCAAGTTCCTTCCTTTAAATGATAGTGTATGGAACCTATAAGCCATTCTAAAACAAGTAACTTATATATGAATGCACATATATATATATACATATATATATATTTATATATACATATGTATATATATATATGTGTATACATATATATATGTATATATACATATATATATATGTATATATATTGTAACTGAGGGTATTTTCTAGTTTTTAGATTAGATCAATTGAATTGAAAACACAATGACAAAAAACCCAAAGTAGCTACAAAACACAATGAAAATACATGAAAGAGAGATTATACCTGATCGCCAAAGTCTCCATGATTCATTTTCGTAGCACCTTCTTACTTGCTGGATAATGTTGCCCTCAAATTCGTCGTTCGAGCAATCTAGAAATGCCTAAGTCCTACAACAAGTCTTGAAGGATTTGATATGTCTAAATGCCTATGTTTAAAAGCTTATGTCTATGCCTAAAACAAATGCCAAAGTTGATCAAATGACTATATTAAATACTAAAATTTCCTATGACAATAAATGTGAAAGTGAATAAATGCCTATAATAACTATGCAAAAATGTCAGCATGTGTGTGTTCGAAAAGTGAGAAGAAGATGGCATTTTATAGAAAATGCCATTTCGAATGGACGAACGAGATAAATTATTGATGAGAACCTAAAATGAACGATCCAGATTAAACTTGAGAATCCCTAATTAGGGTTAGGGCAAAATCTTTAATCGAACGGTCATAATAAAATCGGATTGATGGTGAAGAATAAATGAGGAAATTAATTAAAGAAATAAAGATTTTCAAAAAATCAAGAAGATAAGATTCCCTGATTTGCAAGATTCAAAAAATCAAAGAGATAAGATGTGGACTGAAGATAAGATTTGAAAAATTAAAAATCTGCCCAATTACTTGATTTTTAGAAGATTAATTACTAATTTGAATTAAAATAATTCAAATTATGGATTTTGAGAGATAATAAATAATCTTTTTCAGATTATTTATCAAAAAGGACTGACAGTTAAGATTGACATGATATTTTAAATAATTTAATTTATTTAAAATGAGAAGAATATTAATTGGCAATTAAATAATTAAATTTAATTATTTAATTTAGGAGATGAGACTAATTAATTAAATAAATTAATCAATTTATTTAATTAAGACAGTTAGTGAGGTATTAAATAAATAAATGTAATTCATTTATTTAATAATCAAGAAGAATTAAATGACAAAGGGATTAAATAAATTAAGAAATTTATTTAATTAAAGAAAAGACAATTAATGACGTATTTAATAAATAAATAAAATTTATTTATTTAATAATCATGAAGAATCAAAGGACATGAATTAATTAAATAATTATGAATTATTTAATCAGCAGTCGAATGTGACCAAGGACATAATTAAATGTCATAATTATGCTAGGACGAAAGTGGTAAAAATGAAGCTTGCAAGCCTAGGTCATTTTTAGGTGTCTACATTTTGCCCCTCTTTGTCATAATGTAGCATGTCGCATTGTGACAAAGAAAATAAGTCAAAAATATGCTCCAGTGCAAAATAAGATGAGGAAGAATGACAAGGAGGGTTGCAGTATGCCCCCTCGAGAGGACAGACAAGTTCCAAGAACATGGGTGTGCTCTCGAAATTGATTAGAAGACTAGAATATGAAGAGACGAAGAAAATTTAATGCAAAAGACATGAATGCAATGCTTATATGAGATGAGAGAGAGAAGATGACAAGACTAAAGAAGATGCATGTTAGTTCCTATACCAAATCCTTCAAACCTTACCATAGGATTTTTAATATTTATTGCTTTTAATCATCATTGGGCAGATTGTTGTGATGGCCAAGAAACACCATGATATGACATAGATCAAGGTGTGCAAGGTCGTACCATCACGTAAAACAAGCAGTCATAGACAAGGAAAATCATGACTCATACCAAGAGCGTTATTGCCCCAGTCTTTGTCAGAATCAACCACAAGCAGAAAAAGACAAAAATGACAAGTCATGAAATGTCGTTGCTCCTCTAAATCCTATTGCTAGGACATCCTTGAGGAACTAGCAACATGACTGTCAGAAAGAAATAAGATAAAGCCATTATCATGATACGTCGCTGCTTTTCTAAATCCTTTCTTCAGGATCTTGCTGAGAAACTAGTAACATGAGTGTCAAAAGACAAGACAAATGTCTTGATACATCGTTGCTTCTCTAAATCCCAGTGTTAGGATCTCGCTGAAAAACTAGTAACATGATAAAAAGCCAAAAATGAATGCCAAGTATTTGCCAAGTGTGTTTGGATGTCAAGTTTTAATGATGTTGAGATGATGAATGCCAAGAGTTGCCATATTTAGGAAGGACACATCCTGAATAATGTCGATGTCTAGGAAGGACACATCCTAAAACACCAATGTCAGATTTTTGTTCTTTAGAAGGACACATCTGAAAGAGCGGTGTTGCCAAGAGGAATGATCCTTAAGTGTCAGAAAGGATCCCTCGAAAATGTCAAATGATAGGGACAATGCCTATGGACACATCCTAAGGCATAAATGACTGGGGTTATTCTTTAGAAGGACGCATCTAAAAGGTAACAAAGAGTTGATAGTTTGACTGGTTGCGATAATTTGACTTGTTTTGACTAAGTTTGACTTGTTTTGACTGAGTTTGACCTGTGTTGACCATATGTCGATATTGCCTTGATGATATGTGCCGATGAGATTGTCTTGCTGTGTTAATGATTGTCATGATGAGTTTTGTTTGTTTGGGAAAGATTCGTGTTGTCTTGAATATTTTTTGATGTGTGTGCTAGTGTGATGCATTCATTTTCGTAGCACCTTCTTATACCTAATCGTCGAAGTCTCCATGATTCATTTTTGTAGCACCTTCTTACTTGCTGGATAATGTTGCCCTCAGATTCGTCGTTCTGTTTGTGGGGCATGATCCATGCGGCGAGAGTCCCCTTTCAGATTCATTTCGTTGGAACCACACTCGTGATTCTTGGGCTTTCCCCAAGAACCCACTTTTATATACCGGCTAGAAGTCCCTCGGTGTCAGGGTGCTACCGGTTTGAGTCATCTTGGGGTGAGTACTTTTTCCCACCAGAATAGACCCAAGTTCTAGAGTCAGTAACCGTTTCTCTTACACCTAGGATAGCACGAATGCGCAAGGGGAGAGGATACTTCGATATACCAAATCATGAAGGGTAAAAACAAATAAAAACGGGTCTGATTTTCTAGTCACTAAGTTTTCACAAGGTGAGAGCATACTCGCCTATCGTTTTGCAAACACATTCAAACATGATCAAATAGAGATTCGTTTTAATTGCACCAAATAAAATGTGAGTTACACTACTAAAAATGCAAACACATTGTTTTGTTGTTTGGCCTTTGACAATCGAACTTACAAGACAATCCGTTAGTAGTTTAGTGTTTGTCTTCAACCCACGAATAGTAACCACCAACAAGCTGCAAATCTTGATTAGTAACAAAAAAAATAAAAAATAACAATTTAATGACAACATCAAATTAAAACAGCGATAACTTGCTCGAAGCTTAACGAAAACTTAAAGCGTAGATATCTATGGAAAGCTAAATGATAGACCTTAAAAACCCAAAAAATATTTTCCACGATTCTACACAAAGAAAACGTTATAGACAAAAGAAGATTCGGGTTTTAACAGTTAAAACTTAAAAAATTGCGATCACTAAAATGGCCATAACTTTCTCAAATCTTAATCAAATTTTGAACCGTTTGAAGTTCTGGAAAGCTGAGACCACGATATACAAAACCCAAAAAATGTTTTAAATGATTCTATTCACCTATTTTTCTGTGCTCAAAAGATGGTGACGGGATTTCATATGACTTCCTGGCTGTAACCTACAAACAGTGAAAACAAACAAGAAAACACAATTTTTTCTACAAAACGTCCGATTTACCAATGTAACTAAGGGTTTAATTTATGTTAGATTCAATAAATTGAAAACATAATAATAAAACCCAAAGATCTATCGAGTACAAAGGAAATTAAGCAATAAAACGGTTATACGTGTAAATCGCAATTTCCATGATTACCTCCATAGCACTTTCTTGCTTGCTAGATGATATTGTGCCCTTAGATTCATTGTTCGAGCAATCTACAAATGTCTAAGACCTACAACAAGCTTTGAAGGATTTATGCAATGTCTAAATGTCTATGACTATGACAATGTCTATGAAAATAATGACTACTAATGCCAAATGACTATAATGACTATTAAATTAAAAAATGAAGTTGTCTGATCCCGAAATTATGAGCAAAATTGTCTTTTATAGAAAAAACAATTTTGAATGGACGAATGAGATTAAATTCTAAGAAAGACCTAGAATGAGAGGTCCAGATTAAACCTGAGAATCCCTAATTAGGGTTAGGGCAAAATCCTTAATCGGACGGTCAGAATAATGTCTCAGATAATCGGATCGACGATGGAGAATAAATGAGGAAATTAATTAGAAAATAAAGATTTTCGAAAAATCAAGAAGATAAGATTGACGGCAAGATTCGAAAATCAAGAAGATAAGATTTGGTAAGATAAGATTTGGAAAATCAAGAATCGCCCAATTACTTGATTTTAGAAGATTAATTACTAATTTGAATTAAATTAATTCAAATTATGGATTTTATGAGACAAATAAATAATCTTTTTCAGATTATTTACCAAAATGGACCTAGTTAAGATTGTGATGACATTTTAAATAATTTAATTTATTTAAAATGAGAAGAATATTAAATTGGCAATTAAATAATTAAATTTAATTATTTAATTTAGAAAAGATTAACTAATTAAATAAATTAATCAATTTATTTAATTAAGAGGATTAGTGACATATTAAATAAATAAATGTAATTCATTTATTTAATAATCAGGAAGAATTAAATGCAGAGAGGGAAATTAAATAAATTAAGAGATTTATTTAATTAAGGGAAGACTTAGACAATTAATGACGTATTTAATAAATAAATAAAATTTATTTATTTAATAATCATGAAGAATACAAAGACATGAATTAATTAAACAATTATGAATTAATTAAACAATTATGAATTATTTAATCAATAGTTGAATGTGGACCAAGGACATAATTAAATGTCATAATTATGCTAGGACGAAAGTGATAAAAATGAAGCTTGCAGGCCTAAGTCATTTTTAGGTGTCTACATATATATATGCATATATATATATGTATATATGTATGTATACATATATATTTATGTATATATGTATGTATACATATATATATGTATATATATATGTATATACGTGTATGCAAATCGAACACACACACATATAGATATATAAATTATTCGAATACAAGGTAAATGTGAATAAAATCATTTAAATGCATATAGATATGCAAATATATAAGTATATATATGTATATATATATTATATATATACATACATATACATATGTACACATATATATTCAAATTCATATTGAATTCAAAGTTGATAACTAATACATTATGAATCAGATTGGGAAATCAATGAAAAATTCTAAGGAAAATCCACGATGGATGTGGCATGTCGAAATCATAAAGACCATATTCAAAATTGGAGACTGGCGGCTATGACAGGAAAAAGCCATAATGGTAGAACCTAGTTGCATGCAAGAAAGTGTGATTACCATTTTAGTATGAATGGTAGTGAAAGAAAAGAAGGAAGCAATTTGGGAAAGAATCGACACTAGCAAGGAAAAGGCAGAGAAGAGTACGCAGTGGTAGAAAAATCTAAGGAAAGCCTCATCCCAAAAAGCTCGACCATTAAGTTAATTTGGTTTCTTTTGAATCAATATCAATTTTACTATCTTTATTTTCATGTTAAGCTAGTGATTGTCACTGCATTTGATGAAAAATTGATAGCATAGTAACATGCATATTTTCTGTTTGTGTGTGTCTTGGCTTGAGTTGAAGGTAAAGTCTTAGCGACCAACCTCTGGGGATCGCATGGCCTATGACCTGCTTTTGCTTAGCACTTAGAATGAAACCTTATCGGCTAGCCTTTTGTGCTAGACCAAGGCATCGAACCATTAAAATGTGATTGTTATGTTAGTTCACATGATATTGTAAGCCAATACATGGCTATCAAAAATCTTATTTCGATTGAATGCATACCCTTTGGTGTCTGAATTTTGTAGAGGTTTGTATACCGAACCTACAAAGAGGATATAATCCTCTGTGTTTCCTTTAAATGTATTGAATGTGTTTCATTTTCAAATGTATCACCTTCCATTATCGGCTAGGCTATAATGGTAAGTGGAAAAACATTCATTATTGAGAAATGTGGAAACCAAATTGCATAAAAAGGAATTCCCTTGATTTAAAGAATCAATGGAATGTATAAGTTGGGGCTTCATTGTAGCCTTGTAAGGAATTGATCCTCATGATTGATAGGATTAATTTTCTTAAATAACATTCAGATTTGAGTTTGCATGACGTATATTGCTGCATGCATTATGGGCTAGCCAGGATGCCCATAAGGGAAATTTCGAATATAACTTTTGAGGCTAAGAAAGGAACCTCCCAACCACTGAAATGGGTCAAATCTAGAGCAACTATAGTTTATTTTGTTGTATCCTAAAAAGGCATAATTATTGTTTGAACCTATAGCTTCTAAGCCTTCTTTGACTGAAGTATTTGCTCAAGTATTTCATCGACAAACATGCCAGGCATAGTTTATTTATACTATTAAGTTGCTTATTGAATTTTCTGTGATGAAAGTGTTCAAGAATTTGAATAATAGACATTTTTTCCTTATGTATGAAACTGGGCTATTTGATTGTTTATTTTTTAGATTATAGTGGAAAACCTATTCTGTTGTTAAATAGAGAACAATTAATTGTAAAGTGATCCTTTAGCATGTAAGTAGCTTGAGATCAACAAATAGAGTAAACGGCCTTATTTTTCTTTAAATGTAACTATTTAGTCTGAAACATAAATATGTTGATGTAAACGGTAGTTATTCTTTGCAAATGACTTTGTATTGTTGAAAGTTATCTTTGCTCAATAAACTATTTAGTATGTAAACAACTTGCTGTATAATTGTTTAGTAGGAAACAATACTTGTTTTGTTCAAATAATGAAAGTTCATATGTAAACAACTTGTTTTGTAACTGTTTAGTAGGAAACAATACTTGTTCTGTTAAACAATGAATGTTCATATGTAAACAACTTGTTTTGTAATTGTTTAGTAGGAAACAATACTTATTCTATTCAAACAATGAATGTACATATGTAAACAACTTGTTGTGTAACTATTTAGTAGGAAACAATAGTTGTTCTATTCAACCAATGAATGTTCATATGTAAACAACTTGTTTTATGATTGTTTAGTAGGAAATAATACTTGCTCTATTAAAACCATGAATGTTCTTATGAAAATAACAATGTTATAATATCACAGTTGTAAAAATGCAATAATAGTATGCATGAAATTATTAGCATAGACTTGTTTTGATTTCTTTATTTTTGACAAAGAAATGTCAAATGAAATACTATTTTAAGATTGCAATTTGAATTAATGATTATTTCAGAATGTATGCACAAACTTTAACATTAGTAGGCACATATATGTGTATGCACATAATTGTGACATACCTTCTTTTGTTTATAGTACATTTTTAAATATAAAATGCTTATTGATGAAAAATATATAATAGTCATAAGAATGATATGACTGATTGTAGAATTACTCTAATGATTTATAAATTTGATTTCTATTGAGAGATTAAAATAGAATCTGACTCTTCTTTTGAAACATGAGTGAAAGAATATTCTAAAAAAAATAATAATACCTTAGTTGACTAGAGTACCTTAGGGTAGACGCTACTAGAGGGTAGATAGCTGTTATGAGATTTTTAGTAGAAAGTTACCTTTTAGGACAAGTGCCGAAATTGAGTTTAGGGAGTATAGGTTTGCTTTACCAGAACCTATTGTTTGTTGTTGTTGCAACACATTTATTATGCTTGGCCAAGCAATATATTTCATTATGTATGTATGAAATCTATGATTTCACTCTCTACCATTCCTAGCATAAATCTTGTACTTTCTTTTCTAATTTGTAGATAGAAATTGCATGTTGATGTATGGGCACGGACCAGATTCCACCTTGTAGATTATTCTCTTGCTAAAATTTCTGTGCAGGGTCAGGAATTCTTCAAGTCGGAATAATACCGGGGAAGAGTAAGCTTCATGGTTGGGCAGTAAAGTGCTTCAACCATGTTCTCATCCACCAGTGGAGGCGAGTGTCAAAGAAGGACCTTATTTTTTCACAAGACTATTAAAGCCTATGATGTCACTTGATGAAATACATTCATGTATTTGATGGAAAAATGTACAATGTAATGACTTTGAGGCCTTAGGAGCCAAGTCAAACTTGATATTGCAATTTTACTTTTGAAGTGAATATATGAATCTTTGACTCATTTTAAATGGACATGTGTAGCTATGATTGACTTTAGCCACTAGTTATGTCTTTTTAATTTGGAGTATATTCATGTGTCATTTACAATAATATTAATTAAGTAATAATTTTGAATGGGTTATTACATTTGGTATCAGAGCTTAGAGTTCAACTCTAGGCCTTTTGAGTCTGCCATAGTTGACTAGGGTAGTTGACGCTTGACCCAAATTTGGAAGTCTTGAGAATTGACCAAACCTAAATTGAATGCGAGAATGAGAAGGTCAAAGGAAAGATGAAGGAAAGGGAAAACTGTTAGAACCCCATGTAAGAATGACATAAAGGAAGGAAACACCAAGACAAAGGTTCAATAAGAAATTCCTGATGATGAAACTCTAGCTCAAGCTCTTACGTGACTCAAGCTAGAGAGAGGCTTGAAGATTGAGGAGAAGGAAACACATAAAATCAAAAATCTTTCCACAATTTAGGATTGGCCTCTAGGGTGTGGACCCAATGCACCCTTGTTGACTAAAGAGGAAAAGGAGAGCTTGCATGCTCAACCATCCACTTCTGTAAAGTTTGATGTAAACTCAGATGAGGACCCCAAGGAATGTCCTCTCTCTGATGTTGAGAAACCATAATGATGTAACTTGAATCCTATTGTAAATAAGGGTCTATTGACTCACCTTAAATATAAATAGAATCAAATGATATATTTTTTGGGTCTATTCCATGAGAGACTCTAAAATGTGTGTGTTATGCATGAATGTGTATGTCTTCTATATTGAGGGATGTATGCACATGAAAAAAAATATTATGGGATGTACCATAAGAACGTTTATTCGTAGAATCTTGTGTTGAGATGCGATAAATGTGACTATGTTGCAGGATAAGTGTGAGATGTCATGGTGACCACTAGGCAAGACGGGGGTGGTACTGGTTTCCATAACAAACCTAACAAGAGGCTAGAGAAAATTCTAGAGATTCTAAATCGACAAGAGTCTCGCATGGATCATATAGAGCAAGAAGTCTAAGTGGCACACGAGGATCGAGACCACACAAATGCAAAATACAATCAAGGAGATGGTGGTCCAAGAGAAGGTCCATGAGGAAAAATTGAGGAAGTGCTTGGGAAAGACCTCAAAAGAGTAGCACTGCCAAAATTCGATGGTAAGTCTATCAGAGCAAGAGTCGAGGCTTGGATTATAGAGATGGAAAAGTACTTTGGGTTTCGTAACCTTTCTGAACAAACCAAGGTGACATGGGCTACGTATTAGCTCTCATGTAAAGCAGTGACTTGGTGGGATAATGAGAAGTTAGAATGAAATCTTTAGCTTGCCGAGATCACATGGGAACTCTTCCTCCAAGCCTTCAAGAAGAGATGGTTACTAAAACTTTTCTTTGACAAGAAAGTGATGGAGTTTCAAAACTTAACCCAGGGAAATATGACTGTGATTCAGTATTGGGAAAAGTTCACCAACCTGTTGAAATATGTGCCCTAGTATTAGGGAGATGAATGGTTTTTTATTCAAAAATTTATAATGGGACTCAGACCCACATAGGAGCTGAGGTGTATATGCATGAACCTTAAACCATGAATGAAGTCTTTTAAAAAGCCACCAAACAGGAGCAAAAACTACAACAACTATCCAATCTTCGTAGCGACTCAAATTTTAAGTTGCGGTATGGGAAGAAGAAATTTCATAAGGGAGAGAAGAGCCATCATATCCACAATCTCAAGAGGGGAAGTGAGTCGTAGGAGAAGGGTGAATATGGTAGTGGTGGAAAGAACAAGAAAGCAAACAAAGGCAAGAGAAAAGACAACCATAAGTAGAAGGGCTTTAGAGAGGACAAGCCAAGAGGTCGCAAAGGACCTCAGGATGGATGCTATACTTGTGGAGGTGATCATTATGCCTCAAATTTTCCTCAATGGTAAAAGTCACAGAAGGAAGGAATCTATCAACAAAATCATTAGATCCACGCTGCAGTGGATAACGAGTAGGCAGAATATTAGGCTTTACCAATTCAGTTGATGGGTAAGATCTATGGTCAATTTGTCTCTATCTTAATTGATACTGGAGCTATTGAATGTTTTATATATCCTAGAATAATATCCAAGATACCCATTAAACCTGGATACATGGAAAATTCATGGACAATCCAGTATGGTAATCAAGTAGAGCGGAGGGTAGATACCTATCTCTTTTGTAGTGAGTTAGAGCTTCCAATATTTCAGACTTAGGTCAACTTGTATGTGGAACCCTTAGGATTATATGATGTAATCTTGGGAATATACTAGTTAACTAAGCATAAGGATATAGTGAACTGTGAGGATAAGGTAGTCAACTATCTAGATGATTATGGGAACCCAGTTGAGGTTTGTGGAATGTAGAGACCATTAGATCTTAGACAAATTTCTGCGATGCAACTCAAGAAGACTCGCTGAAAGGGGTGTGCAATTTATGCAATGCATGTCAGTAATCCTGACAGTAAGGAATAGTATTTGGTGACTATCCTATTCTCAAGGAGTTCCAAGACGTATTCCCTGATGAACTTATAGAGTTGCCTCCGAAGCAAGAATTTGATTTTTCTATCAACCTTGTTCTAGGAGTTGAGCCTCAATCCAAGGCACCTTATCAGATGACCACCACAAAACTCTATGAGTTGAAGGCCCAACTAATGAAATTGTTGGATACGAGACTTATAAGACCCAATGTGTCTCCTTGTGGAGCACCGATTATTTTTGTGAAAAAGAAGGATGGAACCTTGCATCTATGTATAGATTACCGAATGTTGAACAAGGTGACCATCAAGAACCGGTATCCACTCCCGAGGATTGATCTGAACTATTTGACCAAATGAAAGGAGCAACAATGTTCTCCAAAATTGATCTTAGGTCATGGTACCATCAATTGAGAATTAAGGAAGAAGATATTTTGAAGATTGCATTTAGAGCTCGGTATGGGAATTACGAGTTCACAGTGGTACTTTTTGTTTTGACTAATGTACCAGCAATCTTTATGAACCTCATGAATAGTGTATTTAGAGACTGCTTGGATGACTTTTTTTTGATTTTCATTGACGACATTTTGGTCTATTCAAAGATTGTTGAAGAGAATGATAGAAATTTGAGGATAGTTTTCCAATGATTGAGAGAAAGGAAACTCTTTGGGAAGTTATCCAAGTGTTCATTCTATTAGGAAAAAGTGCACTATTTGGGCCATATCATTTCAGTTGAAGGAGTCTTTGTAGACCCCAAGAAGATCAAGGTGATTGTGGAATGGCTAGTGCCTCAAAATGTGTCAGAAGTCCATAGTTTCATGGGCCTCGTAGGATACTATAGGAAGTTTGTACAAGGGTTCTCCTAGATTGCATCTCCTATTACCTCACTCCAAAGGGAGGGAAAACAGTTTGAATGGACCGAGAAATGCGAGCAGGCATTCCAACTCTTGAAGGAGAGGCTCACAACAACACTGGTACTAACCTTCCTTGATCCTAATGGGAGATTCACAGTAATCACATATGCTTCAGGAGAGGGATTGGGAGCAATATTAATGTAAGATAGACTAGTGGTAGCGTATGAATCAAGGAAGCTCAAGCAGTATGAAGTGAACTATGCACCTCATGATTTAGAATTGGCAGCCATAGTTCATGCCTTATAGATGTGGAGGAATTAACTTTTGGGAAAGCCATTTGAACTCAAGATAGACCACTTAGGATTGAGATACATATTCACCTAGCCAAACCTTAATGCGTGACAAAGAAGGTAGTTGGAATTCCTTAGCAAGTGTGAATTTGGAATTGAATATATAAAAGGGAAAGAGAACAGAGTGGTTGATGCTCTTAGTAGACAAAGACATATGACAACCATGATCTCAACAAGGTCTAACTTGAGGTAGCAGGTAATTCAAAATTTTCTAGGGGATGAGCACTATGAGAGAGTGAAGAGAACCCTAGCAGTAAATCTTTTAGATCATCAGTTTGATGGGTATGAGGTCAAACCGAATGGTATTTTAAGATACCAGAGAAGAATGTATATTCCTAACTTTGGAGAGATGAGAAGGTTGGTTTTAGAAGTTCACAATGCACCTTATTCAGGACACCCTGGAGTATCTAAGATGATTGTAGAGTTGAAGACTCTATATTTTTGGCCTAAACTCAAGAAGGATGTAGTGGAGTATGTAGCCAGATGCTTGGAGTGCCAACAAGTCAAGGCTGAGCATGAACGCCTAGCCGAGTTATTGTATCCACATGACATACCTAAGTATAAGCGACAGGTGATCAACATGGATTTTGTACAGGGGTTGCCATTAAGCAAGAACAAGCATGATGTTACCTTGGTCGTGATTGATAAGTTGACTAAGGTTGCACACTTCATCCCAAGAGACCTTAAGGATGGATCATTGACCCTGACTAAGAAATTTTTCCACGAGATCTTCCGCTTGCTTGGAGTGCCAGAGACTATTATTTCTGATAGTGACACACAAATGACCTCAAGGTTTTAGACGATGTTGAGTACTACATTGGGGACCAAATTGAATTTTAGCTTGAATTATCATTCTTAGACTAACAGGTAGACAGAGAGGGTGAATCAGGTAGTCGAATATCTCCTCTGAATGTATTATATGGACCAAAAATATAGGTGGAAGGAATATTTTCCTTTGGTAGAGTTTTCTTACAATAACTCCTATCATACATCCTTAGGCATGATACCATTTGAAGCCTTGTATGGCAGAGAGTGTTGTACCCCCATCAGTTGGGATAAATTGGAGGACAAGATCATAGTAGGACCTAAAATGCTTAAGGAAATGGAAGAACAAATGAGGGTCATTAAGAGCAGATTGAAAGAGGCAACAAATTGACGAAAGAGTTATGCCGACAAGAACCAAACTCTTAGACAGTTCACAATAGGGGATAAAGTTTTCTTGAGAGTTAAACCTCATAAAAGTTCTATTGCTTTTGAAAAGTCTTCTAAGTTGGCCCCAAGATATGTGGGACCATTTGAAGTCTTGGAAGTGATTAACCTATTTGCTTATAGACTAGCTCTACTACATGCTTTGGCTCAACTTCATAATGTGTTTCATGTTTCCTTGCTTAAGCCATATCATCCTGATGTGACTCATGTGCTTTATTGGAAATCCTTGCAGGTACAGGATCCAGGAGTGGTGCTAGTGGAGCCCATTAGAATCCTAGATAGACACAACGTTAAGTTGCATAGTAGAGATATTGCTTAGTTTAAGGTCCAATGGGACTAGTACTCAGAGGACAGTGCTACTTGGGAGGATGCAGAAGAAATAGCACTCCTTTCTGTATTTGATTTCTTGAACAAGAAACTCAATAATTTTGTTTAAATTTTTTTGGATTGAGGTACTATGATATTTCACGCTTTAAAATTTTGATGTTGAAATAGACATATATATTTTGATGTGATGTTGAAATAGACATATATATTCTTGATGTGATGTTGAAATAAAGATATATATCTTAATGTGATGTTGAAATAGACATATATATTTTGATGTGATGTTGAAATAGACATGTATGTTCAAAATTTGAAATGATGTTCTTTAATTTTGACTTACTAGACATCAGAACAATGTCTCTTCCAAGAGGGGAAGAATATCATAACCCAATTTTATTGCATATTTATTTTAATACAAAAAATTGAATTATTGAAGAAATTTAATTAAATATTAAATGGAAAATTTGTAATTTTTGAAAATATGAATGAAAGAAGTTGATTGATGTTGAATTTGAAAACTTTTGGGAAATTATTTTATATGTTACCAAGAATTTAACATTACTGATCAAATTGCAAGTGCAAGTGTGTGCAATTGCAGGGTGACAGGTTGAAGGACGATAACACAGTTGAAGTAGGATTGTTTAGCCGGATTGAACGGTAAGCTAGTTGGAATTTGGGTGCACACACCACAAATGGCATGATGACTTGCATTTACAAACTAATTTATATATATAAGAGAACATAATTTCTTGACTTGAATTGTTTTAGTGCTTGAAAATGAATGGTTTGTAGATTAAATTGTCTATTCAAACTTTGTGATTTGAAGGAAACAAAAGCGAGCATTGTAAAGAAAATTCTTTACTTTAGTGTAGAAATGTATATATAAAGATGCTCAAAAATAAAATTCAAGTTCCTTACTTTAAAGGATAGTGTATGGAACCTATAAGCCATTCCAAAACAAGCAACTTATATATGAATGCATATATATATATACATGTATGTAAATCGAACACACACACATATAAATATATATACATTATTTGAATACAAGGTAAATGTGAATGAAATCATTTAAATGCATATAGATATACAAATATATAAGTATATATATACATATGTATGCATATATATTCAAACTCATATTGAATTCAAAGTTGATAACCAATACATTATGAATCAAACTAGGAAATCAATGAAAAATCACAAGGAAAATTCATGATGGAAATGGCCTACCAAAATCATAAAGACCATATTCAAAATTGGAGACCAACGGCTATGAGAGGAAAAAGCCATAATGGTAGCACCTAGCCGCATGTAAGAAAGTGTGATTACCATTTTAGTATGAATGGTAAGTGAAGAAAAGAAGGAAGCGATTTGGGAAAGAATCGACAACAATAAGGAAAAGGTAGAGAAGAGTACGCAGTGGTAGAAAAATATGAGGAAAGCCTCATCCCAAAAAGCTTGACCATTGAGGTAATTTGGTTTCTTTTGAATCAATATCAATTTCACTATCTTTATTTTCATGTTAAGCTAGTGATTGCCACTGCATTTGATGAAAAATCGATAGCACTGTAACATGCATATTTTCTCTGTGTGTGTGTCTCGGCTTGAGCCAAAGGTAAAGTCTTAGCAACCACCCTTTGGGGATCACATGGCCTACAACCTTCTTTTTCTTAGCACTTAGAATGGAGCCTTATCGACTAGCCTTCTATGCTAGGCCGAGGCATCAAACCCTTAAGATGTGACTGTTATGTTAGTTCGCATGATATTTGTTGATGCCAAAAATTGGCAAGGTAATAACCTTTATGGGAAACTTAGTTAATGGGGGGACCAATTTCGATAAACTAAGTGATCTCCAAATTTTTAAAGAAGTCGACTTCTTCTGTAACTGGGGTTTTGAATGGGAAAAGGAAGCAAATATATAAAATGAAAATCTAACTAAGGCGATGCACCAAGATGTAGATAAAGGCACGGTAAATCTATCCTTTGGGAATAAATTCAAGGGCCTGTTCAACAATCTTCTATGTTTCAGAATCACAATAATCAAAAGAAAAGATTTGAACAATTCATCTAATGAGATAAAATGATTATAGCATACATCCACTGAAAAGAAGAGTCAAAGACATGATCTTAATCAACAAATTGTATTTAAAATCATAGAAGTTCTTGAAAATGAACAATTCAGACAATAATGGCACAATATTATTGTCTTATCAAATAACATAAGAAAAATAGAAAGGCCGAACAATGAAACAGTTTGAGAGTTTCATAGAATAATCTTAAAAAGCAATACTAAAGGCCTGGTGTCTCTCTCTAAATTTTCTGCATCTTTTGAATTCATTTTCTAAAGTGAGAATCAATACTTATAGCCAATAATCCACCACTTGGTGAGATTGTAACATAAAAGATTCAATATCTTGAGTAATGATTCCCTTCGGCCGTTGCAACAAAAAATATTCGGGCCATGGCATGTAGATGCTTCCCAGCCATATGCATCCCCTACAAATGATGGCAGTGGTCCAATAATACCTTGAGTAGACAAGTTTCACCTCCCATAGGAGGCAGTTAGAACACACATTAGCATATTGTGGCTTGGTGTTGGCTCCACTCTTTCCTTTCGATGAAGTCCCTGCAAGGAGACAGGTGGCAACATGGTGCAAATCATAGTTCGTTCTCCCCTCCATTTGATGAAATCTTGCACCAAGAAGACATGTAGCAACAATGTTTATTATCGACATCGTTTGTGGGGTTTTCCAAAAGTTTACGTGAAAGGAAGCTACGTGGCATGCGGGCAGGGCTTGACGAGGAAGTGAAGGGAAGCAGTTATAAATAGCCTGTGGTGAAGACACGTGGGAGAATATCGGGAGCCAGTAGAAGAGCGAAGGAAGCCTTTGCTAAGAGAAGCATTGGGTGGACACGTGGAAGAAGCCGACAAAGTATAGCAAAAAGAACCCCGATGAAAGGCTAAGGGCAACAAGTTTGAATATATGAGGAAGGGGCCGGAACCTAGCAAAACACAAAAAGCACCCAAAGGGAGCTTGAAGAATTTTACATTCATAGCTTTTGGCGACTACTAGGGGAATTTCGCCTATAAAATGAGGAACCCAATATTTTCTCTAGCTCGTAGACCAAAGCGCCATCGATAGGGTGACAAATTCAGAGTTTAGAAAGAGCTGCCTATAGGGGCAGCCATTCAGCTTCTGACGGTCTCGATATGTCATGCAAATTCTCTTACACTTTGCTCAGGTCAAGCATTTCCTTATAAGGAAACACCTTAGGTAAACTGGCCCTAGACTCACATTGGAAAAGCAACCATGCTATCAAATGAATGATGCCCTCAATATCTACTGTGGTAGGAGGCTGGCTGAAACTCTGGAAAGCGGTTGGGTCTTGCTCCTTCTCTTCAATTTTCTCCGTAATTTGCTTAGCTGTGGTGACTGACTCATCTTCAAGAAACGGGGATGACATGCCCATCTCAGTTAGCTGAGAGAAATTTTCCTGCATGCTATCCATAGTTTGGTTCAAAGAGTTGCACAGGTATTAGTGCGAAGGATGGCCGTGTGGTAGTGGATGAATTTGTTTGCTGTCTTGGCAACAACATTCTGATCCTCAATCCCTACCTTTGCTAAGTTTTCATTAGAGGTCCCATGTATAGCTTACTTAGAAAACTCCTTGCTTCAGGAATCCTTTCTGTGATGAACCGCCAGAACTGCTCAATTGTTCCATGAACCTCCCTACTCAATTTTGTTGCCCCTGACATGAATCGAAGCATTGGCTGTAGTGTTAGGCAGAAGGCCTTAACCTTTTCCTAGTATGAAATATATAGCTGCTGAGCTATTGGGATGAGGTCCGGCTGAGTAGCAGGGGCCTAGGGAGCATTCGTTAGAAGGGAAATCTTTGCATCCTTCGAGGCGACATCCTCTGTCAATTCTGCAATTCTACTATTTGTGGATGCAAGTTTTCCCTCGATGTTGCTTAGCTCTTTGGACTAGTTTTCCTCAACCCAACTCTTGTTTGTTGATTCTGATTCAAGAGAAAGCTTCATCTCTTGAAGCCCCTTTTCCAATTGGGCCTTTCAGGCCTTAAAGTCTGCCTCTTTCTCTTGCATATTTTTCTCGAATTGAGCACTCCACTATTCAAACTCTTTATCTTTTTGTTGCGCTGCTTGTTCTGCCAGAGTTAAGTGGTTATGATAGTCTTGGTTCTTTTTCTGCAGCACATCGACCAGGGTGGGGTCAATAGATTGGAGCCTTGAAAGTTTCTCCCAGAGTATGTTCTGCTCTACCTCTGCTGCTTGCACTTTTTCTGATAAGCATACAATATCTGCCTCCATCACCTTTTCCTTTGCTTCCAGGAAATCAACCCTATCTTTTACAAGCTTTGGCTCCTCTTCTTTCTTTTTTAGTTGGCGACCAGACTTGAGGAAGTCTGTGGTCACCACCTGCTATGTTTCTTCCATGAGTTCTACCTTGTCTTGTGGTTGGGCTGCTCTTAGATCAATTCCAATGGCATACGTTCGGGTACATGGTGGAAAAATTTAGTGTTTCTTGCACCTCATTGTACACAGTATACACCTTTGGCTTCGCCTTCTTTTTTTCATCCTTCACTTTTCGCTTCTGGATCCTTAGAGTCCATGCTTCCTTTGTAGCATCACCCTATTCTACGAATTGGGACGATGACTGAACTAGCCCACCTGCAATAGGTGCACTAGGAGGTAGGGAAAAAGGGATGTAAGTGTAGCATGCTCGTGTGTTTTCCTCTTTAGGAGATTGAAAGTCTCGGGAGAAATTGGGAATTTTCCAAAGTTCAATCTGTGAACCGGTGGGAGAACTCATTGGTTGTTGTGATGATTGTGGGCTCATGGTGGACTCCAATTGCTGGGTGAATTGGGTTGTGCTTGATATGGTAGTAGTAGGAGGAGTGTCAATAGCGGCTGTGCTTGAGGAAAGAGAGACCATAACAAATTGGGCAGCAGTGGAAGGTGTAAGGGTCTGTGGAGGCATTAAGAGAAATGGCCTCGTTTGGGAGAACTTAGAGAAACCCTCCACAACCATTGTGGTAGAAACAAAGAAAGTAGGGCTGACACTTGTAGTGATGGGTTCTGTAGAAACAATAGGGGCTACTAAAGGTTGAGAAGTTAGAGAAGAAGGAGAAAACATTACCTGTTGATTGGATGATTGTATCTCCTAGCTTGCCACGACCTCCTGGCTTGCTGAGGGTGTTTGCAAAATTTCCCCAGCAACTGCTTCTCTATGCTATCATTTGGTAGGCAGAGTGTCCTCCACTACTTTGGTTTCTGACTATTGTTGGGTCACTCTTGTCCTTGTGATAGCCTAGGTGAGTGTTTGCAAAGCTCTTGATAGATTCAACCACACATTTGAAACAAGCTAGATAGGTTGGTCTGTCGCCTTTTTCTTTTGCTGAGTGGAGGCTGATGATACTTTGGATTCTTTCTCTTCAGGCTCTTCACTAGAGTCATCACCCCTATTCATGCTGGAGTCAGAAGTAGGATGTTCATCGTCCCATATATGATCAAATTGGTCATCCAACGCCGCACTTCCATAATCGGCCTCTAGTTTTCTAGTCTCTTGGCGGTATACCCAGAAAGCTCTGATTCTTTTCACGGTTCATTCTTCTCCTTTTCACAACTTGTTGAATAGGGTGGCTCCCATTTTTCGCTTCTCATCATACACCACCAAGGGGAAGTAGAACTTGTGCCATGGTGGCCTACTATCCTCTACAAGAATCTGGATCAAATCAACTAGTAGATCATCTATATCTTTCAACGGGTTCCTCCTCTTCTCCTAGTAAGGCCGTGGGTTGTGTATTACCTTGAAAAATTCATTTCATGCATCATTTTCGTGGTTGTAATTCCATTTATCACAAATCATTACCAACCCAAGGTGAGCTAGCTTATCTTCTAGTAGGTCGTGCATCTGTTTCTTGTTCATGACCACCATTTTGAAGGTTTGTGGACAAATGAAGAATCCCCTATTTTTGGCCTTCCCTCCACAAAATTGGTAATTGATAAGAGATACCTGTCGAAACATTTCAAGAGCTAGCACCCGATTCGTGACACAGGTTGGAAGGCAAAATGGTTCTTCGGTGAAACAACGTAACCAGATGAATGTGAAATACACACTGAGAAACCAGTCACATTTGGGTGTGAAATTCTGCATATATGTAGTTTTCTCCTTGGTGAGCCGGTCGAAACCATCACCCCCCTTCAAATCTTGTAAAATCAGAGTCAAGAAATAATCCAAAAATGCATAATAGTCATAGGTAGCAGAGAGGAGGGGAGTCCATACAGAAATTGGCTTTCATTTTCCTGACCAATCAAAAATAGACAACTTCATATACTTCTTAAAGAAATCAGGGTTCTAGTGCAAAAACATGTGAGCAAGGAAGGAAGGAAACTTGAACTTCCATTGCATCGGGTATTCCCTTATTTTCCCTAGAATCTCATCAATAAGATATTTTGCAAAGTCATATTAGAAAAAGGTATACTGTTTGAGGAATTGAAACCCTAGACCCAACTGAAATTCGTACACATCCTTGTCGGTGTCCAAACCACAAACAAATGCCAACATTGAGAATGCATCCTCCATGTCCGCGGGAAAGGTGATGAGTGATGTTAGACTATTTGGTGGCTTTTGGTGATCTGCCTTAGGCGTTTTGGTTTTTGTGTTGTAAAATTCTTGACCCTTTTTCATGCTTCTCCATACTCTTTCTCCCTTTGCTGGCTTGAATGATTCTACCTCTTCTTGTCTTGAGTCAAGGTTAGGGATGCACAACATATTCTAGATAGCTTTTAGATAGATATTGACCTTCAATTTTTGGCCCTCGGCGGTGTTGGTGTGTGGGTTAAAACATTCGATGGCTGCATCGACTAGTTCTGGACAATAGTGAACAAATGGGACCATATACTATGGGAGCCCGTTCTACCATAGCTTTTAAGCCATTGACATCTGGTTGGTGGATGCCCTCATTCTTTCATAGGCCACCTCCCTCAAACTCTTGGGGTTTTTTATGATGGGATCATGAATGTTATCCCACTTCTACTTGATTCGACTATGATCTCTGTACCTTTTGGGCTTATCCAAAACCTGCGTGTTTTCTCATTTTGGCTTCTCTAGTATACTAGGTGAAGCATAAGAAACATTTTCAAAAATGTAGATGGCTTTTTCTCTATGCATATAATCAAAAAATCTCTTCGTTGCTTCTTCCTGTGCCTCTACTCATGCTTCTATTTGAGAACTTTCTACCATTTCCTGTTGCTATAGATTCCTGCTTGGCTCAAATTTTCTGTAATTTTACTTCAGCTTTGGTTGCACTTAAAATTTCTTTTTCTCTAGGAAGTGTTTTCTAAAAAGCATTCATAATACAAAAACCTTTTGTGTGTAACACTTAGCTATTTCCTTCTTTGGGTGGCCAACTACGCTCACCAACTTGCATTAAATTTGACATGTACTGCCAGTTATTTGCTCGTGCGAAGTGAATTACTTGCCATTTTGAAATGACAAGAATTCATGATAACCCTTGGAAATGATGTACTTCCGCTGTGATTTTTCTTGGAACTTGAGCCAGTGATTTGAAGGAAGCTTAGGCATTGTATGTCATGGAAATTAATATCCCAAACAGAATGATTACGCCAAATTATGCAATAAGTACCCAAAAAGATTTGCATCCTCCTTTGAAATTTGAGAAGCATATGCAAAATGACACCTCAACATTCAGCCGTATGAACTACTGCCGGAGTCTGCCACCAACTTATGCTAATTAATTAGATTCCATTAATCTTGCACATAGCAAATCGTCCCTATAGATGCAACTGGGTGGGAGTTTCGAGCAAGCCTTGGTGCAAATTTTGAGGCGGTACTTGATTAGCCTCATGTTATGGTATGCAAATTACCAAGCTTATCCTAGCCATTTCTATAAATAGGTACTTTGGGTAATAGTGAAATCAAACTTAGCAACTTTTAGCAGATTTGGTATTAGGCGATTGGCTTAGCATTTGGCATTGGCAGTTTGCGCAGTATTTGCATAGAGTTTAGACTTAGGTGATTGGCATAGGGCTTGTGTCTGATAGTCGTATAAAGCTTTGTTGCCATGAATACTCCAATTAGGCTGGTCTCTCATAAGTCCCAAACAAATTTTTTGGGTGAGATTTCAACTAGGCACCTTAAAAGGATGACTAAAAATAAGCATTCCTTGGCCATCATATCCATTAAATGGGTTCTGGGACGTGACTACCTTGAATATGAAGATAAGTACAAAGTGAACACTGATGTGTGCTCTCACTTTTTCATGTTGATGCTCGACATCAAGAATCCCAAGCCACTCATTCTTCACCTGGTAAAAGAGATTTTTCCAAAGAAATACTTGAACAACCTCAGAGAGGTGGTGGCGAATGCTGCATTTGGTGGAGGTATTCTAACCGCAAGTGACCTTCATAAGTTCATTGAAGAAGACGCGGTCGTGCTGTGGTTTCCATTCCTGAGCGGTTTCTAACTCCAATCGTAGGAAGAACATCGTCAGAGGGTTACCCATGCCTGTCACTTCCTCTTCCGCTTGTACAATGTGGTGCCATTCTATGATATCGACTGGTACACTGACTTCAGGAACCTGGTGTTTGCTCCGCCACTTGCCATTGCTCCTATGGGTGCTGCTACTAGTGAAGAAATTGCCTCTGATGATGAAATGGTTTTGGATGCTACCATTATTGCAGCTCACGCCCATGACTAAATATTTCTCTTTATATGCCTTAAAAACTGAAACTCGTTAGTCTTTTTGTTTGCATATATGCCTGGAAAAGGCCTTATCGTAGCATATATGAAAAAGAAAGAAAACTATAGATATATACGTTAGCAACGTGGCCTCAAAGCCATTTTATTTTTTGTAAATACCAAAGTATATATATATATAATGAAAATATATCTTTATATAATCATCTTGTTTCATTTTCCTTTTGATTCTGCAATGTGGGTTTTCCTTTTCTGTTCCTGCATATATGTTTTTACTTCAATTTTGCATGTGAGCGTTGAATTTTTCTTCGCTTCATGGGTTCTTTTAACTTTCTCTGCACTTTTACAATAATGGGTTCCATTCACTTCCACTTAATTTCACTTGAAGAATTTAATTAGAAAGACTGACTAACAAAAAAGAAAACAAAGGAAAAAGGAAAAACACTATTCACATATTTACATTGGTGGAACAAGCCGAGCCTAATTGAATAATTTTAAATGAATTCCATTAACTGGAATCCCCAATGGCTCACATTCCATGGTTTCTAATTTGAATGCGTTGTGTTCCTTGCACTAAATTATTCTGAAAGGGCCTTTCCAGAGGCTATCAAACTTCCCATGCTGGCTGGGATTTGTTGCCCTTTCATTAAACTTTAGCACTAGGTTGCCACGCTTTAGACCTTGGTTGAAAGCCTTTTTGTCAAACCATGTCTTAACCACCCACTGGTTGTTGGTCATAGCTATCAGGGCCTTTTCTCTCTTCTCCTGCACTTCCAACAACTCAACTAGCTGCACCTCCATTGCGCCATTTTGCTATATCTTGAGAGACTTGAGCAATTGCAGTGACAAAATCTCCATGGAGATAGGCAATAGGGATTCTTTTCCATATACTAACTCGTACGGTGAGGTATTGAGGAATTTCTTAGGAGTTATGCAGTTTGCCCAGAGCGCCGTCTGAAGGTTTTTATGCCATTCTCGCTGGTGCTATGAATCGATTCTTTTGAGGAGTCAGACTAAATTTTTATTAGTCGACTCTGCTAGGCCATTACCCTGTGAATAGTAATTTGATGATGTTTTAAAAAATATGCCATTCATGAGTGCGAATTGACATACCTTAGAGCCTGAGAAGGATTTGGCATTGTCGGAGATGATAGTTTTAGGAGGGCCGAATCTAGTCATGATCTCTTCGAGAAAGTCTACTATCTCCGCCTTTGTTGCATTCTTCAGGGGCATGGCTTCAATCCATCTTGTGAAGTAGTCTATTTCTGTCATAACCCATTTATGTCCAGCGCTAGAGGCAAGATTAATCATCCCAATGAAATCAAGGCCCCATTGCGCAAATGGCTTATCAGCTACTATCAGGTTGAGGCGCATAGCATAATTTTTTCTTCTCCCTGCGAAGAATTGGCATTCCTTGCAAGCTTTAACCAGGGGATATGAGTTGTTAAACAATGTGGGATAGAAGTACCCGTCACACATGATTTTGATAGTAGCTTTTTTTGTAGAGAAATGCCCACCTATGGGACTGTTGTGGAAAGTGTCGAGGATCCTCTTAGCCTACTCAGTGGTAACACACCGCAATAGAACACCATTGAAGTTCCTTTTGAAAAGAAACCCTTCAATGAGTGCATATCCATTGTTCTGTAGGTGGTTCCTTTTGAGAAGGAAGGCCATGAAGATATTTTCCTGTGTGCATGAATCTCACTTTGTTCGCTAGCTAGCAACCTTTGGACTCAGATTCATTTCTTCATCGTGTGCCAGATATTCACACAACCCTCTTCCTTTGATGGTCTTTGTGGGCTTGAACTCATGTCATATTCAAGGATCTTGGTGATCCAATTAGCCCTTTTTTTGGTGATTTTTCCTTCCATGATATATTCATGCACATTGGAATGCACGACATAAACAACCACCTTGTTGCAAGAGATTAGGTGTTAGAACTTCTTGAGTCCCTTAACTATTGTGAAAGCTTTCCTCTCGACAAAATTGTAGTTTGTCTCATATTCTTTTAGGGTCCAGGAGTGGAATGTTATCGAATGTTCTCCCCTGCCTTCATTGTCCTTTTGGGTTAAGACAGTAGCAATGCTTGACTTACTACTAAATACATATATTATGAAGTCCTTTGATAAGTCTGGATTAACCAGTACAAGAGCCAAGGAAATAACATCGTTAACCTTCTCAAAGGCTTCTCTAGCTTCTTTAGTCCATTTAAATAACTAATCCTTTTTCATTATTAGGGTGATTGGCCTAATTATTCTTGCAAAATCAGAAATAAATTTGCTCACAAAGTTAACCTTTCCCAAGAAAGATTGGATTCCTTTCTTGTTGATTGGAAGGGGAAGCTCTTTGATTGCTTTCACTCGCTCAAAATAAATTGAAATTCCTTCTTTGGACACTATGTGTCCCAATAGCTTGCCTTGTGGTACTCCGAAAAACACATTTTTTTGGGTTCAGGGAGACCCCGAACTCCTAGCATTTTTTAAAAACCATTTCAAGGTGATTGAAATGATCATCCTTGGACTTAGAGAACATAGTAAGATTATCTAAATAGATCAAGATGATCTTGTTGATCAAATCATTGAAAGCGATATCCATGGCCCGTTGGAAGGTGGCTCCCACATTTGAAAGGCCGAAAGGAATTTTAGCATATGTGAACGTCCCCCACTTGGTAGTGAACATTGTTTTATGTCGGTCCTCCTCTTTAACCCAGATATAATTATAATCGGAGAAGCCATCTAGCAGAGAAAACATTTTTGACCCTGTCACTGTCTGCAAGATGGTCTCCATAGAAGGGAGTGGGTAATGATCCTTTCGGGATGCTCTGTTCAGGTCCCAAAAGTCAACACACAAGTGGATGTCACCATTCTTCTTTCAGACTAGAACCAGGTTAGACACCCAAGTGCTGTGATCGAGAAGACAATCTGGGATTGAATTATCTTGGTTAGCTCTTGTGGCATCATAGTCTCGATCTTTGGATTAACCAACCTCTTTTTTTTGGCGAACTGGTTTTTCACCTTTCGTTAGCTCAATTGTATGCTGGATGATGTCAGGATCATATCCCTTAAGGTCATCATATGACCAGGAAACTACCCCTTCATACCTTTCACAGAAGTCAATGAGCCTTTCTTTATCATGATGTAAGACGTCTTTTCGGACTTTGAGCTTTCTCCCATCTTTGACTTGAAGGTTCGCATAGTCGCTTTTGTTCGCTAAATTTTTTATTTTTTCATTTCTTTCATCATCATAGTCAAAAATAGTTTTGAGAGTGACAAGCCCCTTCAGAAGCTTGTTGGATTTCAATTGGATGATTTGACCATCATAGGCTTCGTCAATCTTCGGTTGGAGCTGATCGAAAAACTCTCTTGACTGTTTGATGATCGAGGCGATGTGTTCATCACTGTCAAATACTTGCTAGCTCTGATCATTATCCAGGATTTCCGGTCGGACTATCACTCATACAAAATTATTGTTAGGAATTAGGTCGGAGGCTGGTTCAAATTGAGACCTGATTACGGCCATGCGGTCTGCATCAGTATTTTGTTCTCGGGGGACTATCTGGATGTTGAAGGCTTCAAAACCCTTAATCAAGTCTCAAAACCTATGTCTGTAGGATCTCATGTGGACATTCTTGGCTGTGGAAATTCCCCAGACTTGGTTGACCACTAGTTTGGTATCTCCGAACACCATCAATTGCTTGATTCCCATCCATTCTGCGAGGCTCAGACCTTGCACTAGACCTTCGTATTTAGCTTCATTGTTTGAACAAGCGAATTGGAAGCGAAAGGACCGAAGTGTATTTTCATTGTGTGGGGATGTCAAACATATCCCGACTCCTATGCCCACTTTGCATCTTGCTCCATCAAAGTGGAGCATCCATAGTTCTGAGGCTTGGTTACTTTTGGGTTCCCTCATGACCTTCAGAAGCACTTGATCTTCATCGTAGATAACATAGGTGCTTAGCCCGGTAGCATGGTAGTTTCCAAAAGGGTCAACATCTATGTATTCACTCAAAAGGACATGTTCTTGATCGGTCTGATCTCCAGTCACCTTTTCGTCTTCTAACAGCTTAGTGCAATATGTTTCTTCTTGAGTGAAAGAAGTATGGGCTTCCTCAAAATTGATTCTAGCTTCATCGGCCACATGTTCTGAATGCAGAGATTCATAATTTATCTTCATTTTGGCTCTGTGTTTGCTCCTTAGGATCAAGTGTGACCAGTCTAGAGAAAGATACCCACCTATTTTTGAAGTAAACTCTTGAGATCGACAGAGGCCAAACATAGGGGGAACATCTATGATCACAGTATCTTGAGGGACTGTGATACTAGGGAAAGCAAGCAAAGTCAATGAGAGGTCCTTGATGAGGCCTACGGTCTCAACTTTATTTCTATCAAGCTGCATAACTCCCTTCTTTAAAGGTTCATAGCTAAGTCCTAAGGCCTTAGCTATCTGCTTGGGCATGACTGTGGTACTAGCACCAAAGTCGATCATGGAATTATGTAATAATTTCTCCCCTATAATGAGAGTTAGGAAGAAGGGTTTAGGCTTCAGCTTATCTCTTACCTTAGCAGGGGCTTCCTCTGTGCTATTTGTGAGAACTTTGGAAGGAGCTGATTGATCAACAACCTTTCCTTTGAGCGATTGCTCCTTTGGTTCAATGATTGGATCCTCTCAGAGAGCCTTTTGTAGCAATGTTTTTTGTTCTAGAATAGCTAAGATATCCCAAAAAGACACATTAGTTGATGATTTTTTCAATTGTTCCACCACATTGAACGGTGGTGGATTTGGAGGATTCTGCTCCTTAGCTATTTTTATAACAATTTCCCTTCACAATGGACATTTTGGCACCATTATGGAGGTACTAGGCATCTGGTCGGAAGCACTTTTGGGCTATGGACTGACTAGTTGCAGAATGATTGATTCACCTATGAATCTCCTTTTTGAACGAGTGTTGTAATTGGATTTTACTTGCAGTGTTTTAGACGTGGATGCATCATTGGAAAACACTGCCTCTTCCTCTTCCATCCATGAGAACAATGCATGATCGAGAGTAATATCGGTTTCTTGCTCTAGAGGAATCCCTTGCATTTGAGCAGTGATCACCACATTTTCCATTTGTAAATAGGCATATACATAACCTCCATGGTTTGACGTTGCACCTTGGCTGTGTTGCTCTGCCACCTTTTGTTATAGATTGCCTCATGGGAAGTTTCACCACAAGGGAAGCACCAGGGGTTGGTGTCATCGACTAAATTGTTCTGTCTTGTAGTTAGCTCTCTATTCAAGCTTAAGTTGGTTCTTTACAATGGAGTGGGTACCAACACTATTTGATTTGTTGTTTGCACCTATGGATTTGTGTGTGCGCCTCCTTGGAACTGGTTTTGTTGGTAAGAGGACCTTTTGCCTTGATAATTCTGATAGGTCAGCTTTAGAGTCGCAACCTAGTTGCGCTTGATAACAATTATCTCATTGGCCATAGCCCACAACATCTCCTTGATGTCACTTATATCTTCTTTTGAAGACCTGAATGTGGAGGAAACATTCTGTGGTGCACTTGCGTATGTGCACATAGACTGGGGAGGAGTAGGCGCGCTAGTAGACAACATTTCCTGGGTGGGAACTGCCACTTTAGGGGATATAGGCATGGTGGGATGAGGTGACAACTTCTCGACGTCTATTAGATTATTCTCTACTTTAACTATGCCGCTGTATGCATCAAGTAGAGTGGTTCTGCAGAGTGACTGGTCATCATTGAAATGTCAGTGTTGATGGACTTGAGGTAGAACATGAATGCCAGCTTGGCTAACAGGCTAATCACAACCTAAATTCTTTGCCAGGTTATGTGAAACTAAGCGTTGAAGTCAGTCATGGATTCATATGGGGCCCGTTTGATGATCTCCAACTGGTGATATTGTGAAGACCTGTATCCATCATTAGAAAATATTTCATAAAACAAATCTCCAAGTTGGTCCCAAGTGCCGATAGTGTTAGGTTGTAGTGTATAGTACCAATCTAGTGCCTAACCCCTGAAAGAGGCTACAAGAAACCTTAGCGCTACATTCTTGGTAGTGATTCCATGCACCAAACATATGTCTGCAACATCTTGTAGATGTTTGGACAACATTCTTGAACCATCTCCAATGAACTTAGGTATAGCTTTTAGAGCGGTGACCGGGATAGGTGCCCAAATGGTAGGTGCTACTAATGCAATAAGAGGACTTCCAGCGTCCCATGCCACATAATTTCTATTAGCAGTAGACAACATGTCTAGTGGTAGGGGTGGAGGAAGTGGAATGTTCACTAATTGGGTCGAGGCCTGTATTGTTCCTAATGGTGGTACTAACAAGAGATTATTCGCTATTTGGGACCTAATAATAGGCCAATAAATCATACACCCTCTTTGAATTGAGATTCATTTATGCAAGTCCCACTGGGTGTGCCAGAAATAAGGGAACTATTGATGCCAAAAATTGGCAAGGTAATAGCTTTTATGGGAAACTCAATTAATGGGGGGACCAATTGTGCTAAACTGAGTGACCCCTAGATTTTAAAGAAGCCGAATTCTTCTGTAACTGGGGTTTTGAATGGGAAGAGGAAGCAGATATATAAAATGAAAATCTAACTAAGGCGATGCACCAAGATGTAGATAAAGGCACGGTAAATCTATCCTTTGGGAATAAATTCAAGGGCCTATTCAACAATCTGCTATGTTTTAAAATCACAGTAATCATTGAAAGAAAAGATCTGAACAATTCATCTAATGACATAAAATGATTATAGCATACATCCACTGAAAAGAAGAGTCAAAGACATGATCTAAATCAACAATTTGTATTTAAAATCATAGAAGTTTTTGCAAATGAACAATCCAGACAATAATGGCACAATATTAATGTCTTATCAAATAACATAAGAAAAATAGAAAGGTCGAACAATGGAACAGTCTGAAATTTTCATATAATAATCTTAAAAAATAATAATTAAGGCCTGGTGTCTCTCTCTAATTTTTCTGCATCTTCCAAACTCATTTTCTGAAGTGAGAAGCAGTACTTATAGCCAATAAAAGACTGCCTGGCGAGCTTGTAACATAAAAGATTCAATATCCTAAGTAATGCTTCCCTTCGGCCATTACAACATAAAATATTCGGGCCATGGCATGTAGATGCTTCCCAGCTAGATGCATCCCTTGCAAATGATGGCAATGGTCCAAGAATACCCCGAGTAGACAAGTGTCACCTCCCAATGGAGGCAATTAGAACACACGACAACATATCATGGCTTAGTGTTGGCTCCACTCTTTCCTTTCAATGAAGTCCCCACAAGGAGATAGGTGGTAGCATGGTGCAACTTGTGGTTCATTGTCCACTCCCTTTGATGAAAGCTTGCACCGAGAAGACACGTAGCAACAATGTTTATTATTGGAACCATCTGTGGGGTTCACCAAAAGTTTACGTGAAAAGAAGCTACGTGGCATGTGGGTGGGGCCTGACGAGGAAGTGAAGGGAAGCAGTTATAAATAACCCGTGGTGAAGACACGTGGGAGAATATCGAGAGCCGGTAGAAGAGCAAAGGAATCCTTTTCTACAAGGAGCGTTGGGTGGACACGTGGAAGTAGCCGACAAAGTATAGAAAAAAGAAGCTTGATGAAAGGCTAAGGGCAACAAGTTTGAATATATGAGGTAGGGGCCGAAACCTAGCAAAACAAAAAAAAAAACCCAAAGGGAGATTGAAGAATTTTACATTCACAATATTGTAAGCCACAACATGGCTATCATAAATCTTTTTTCGATCTAATGCATACCCTTTGGTGTCTGAATTCTGTAGATGTTCGCATACCGAACCTACATAGAGGATACAATCCTCTGTGTTACCTTTAAATGTATTGACTGTGTTTCATTTTCAAACGTATTGCCTTCCATTATCGGCAAGGCCGATAATGGTAAGGGGAAAAATGTTCATTATTGCAAAATATGGAAACAAAATTGCATAAAGAGGAATGCCCTCGATTTAAAGAACTAATGGAACGCAGAAGTTGGGGCTTCATTGTAGCCTTGTAAGGAATCGATCCTCATGATCGATAGGATTATTTTTCTTTAAAAACATTCAGATTTGATTCTACATGATGTATATTGCTACTGTATTATGGGCTAAGCTAGGATGCCCATAAGGGAAATTTCAAATGTAACTTTTGAGGCTAAGAAAGGAATCTCTCGACCACTGAAATGGGTTGACTCTAGAGAAATAGTAGTTTATTTTGTTGTAGCTTGAAAAGGCATGATTATTGTTTGAACCTGTAGCTTCTAAGCCTTCTTTGGTTGAAGTATTTGCTCAAGTATTTCATCGACAAGCATGTCAAACATAGTTTCTTTATACTATTAAGTTGCTTATTGAATTTCCAGTGATGAGAGTGTTCAAGAATTTGAATAATAGACATTCTGTCCTTATGTATGAAACCAGGCTATTTGATTATTTATTTTCAAATTATAGTGGAAAACCCATTCTGTTGTTAAATAGAGAAAAAATAATTGTAAAGTGACCCTTTAGCATGTAAGCAGCTTGAGATCAAGAAACAGAGTAAACAACCTTATTTATCTTTAAATGTAACAGTTTAGTCTGAAACAAAAATATGTTGATGTAAATGGTGGTTATTCTTTACAAATGACTCTGTATTGTTGAAAGCTATCTTTGCTCAATAAACTATTTAGTATGTAAACAACTTGCTGTATAACTGTTTAGTAGGAAATAGTACTTGTTATGTTCAAACAATGAATGTTCATATGTAAACAACTTGTTTTGTAACTGTTTAGTAGAAAATGATGCAGGAGCATCAAGTGGTGTAGGGGCAATCTTGCATCACCCAAAAAATGTTTTTCCTTATTTTGTTTAGTTATTTTTGTTAGAATCCAAGATCACCTGCATGCAATCACCTATTACATGCAAAAGACATGAAGAACCAAAAAACAATGTTCTGTAAACCTCTCAGTAAAAATGCATTAAGATAATCGATTATTACAAAGTGATCAATCCTTATGAAGGAGATCAAGAAACCCTAAAAGGGAAACCCTAAATGAAACCCTAGTGTGCACACTTAATAATTAATCAATTAATTAATTATTAATGTGCCTAAGTTTAGCTTAAGTAATAAAGAGGAATAAGTGACTTAATTAATTAATCAATGTGATGTAATTAATTAAGCATAATAACTTATTACTCTAACACCACCCCTTAAGATGAACTTAGGAAGAAGCTAAAACACTAGAATAAGATGCATGAAAGCAAATATGGGTCCCGACAACTAGGCCTGATCAGGTACCCATTTACAAATGCAATATGAGGTAGAGAAGGAAAAACCCAGTGGGACAAAACCCCCCTACAATGTGATGACATGCTGCAAAGAAGCACTGGAAGAACTCTGTAGAGTAACATTGGAACCGCAATTTGACAAGCAAGGAAAGATATCTCTGTCTACAACTGAAACCAAACTGGAATCAAAATAATGTGACAGCAGACCCGATGCCACGGAACACTCAAAAACTCCAAACGGGAACAACCCTGGAATCTATGAAGTAGCAAGCAATTATTGAATGATGTATTATTGAAAACGAAGTGCAAAGATGCAAGATGCACTCTCCCAACTGCCAAAATATCCAAGTAATCACCAAACAACCCATCGAGCCAAATCTGGACTAACTGATAAACCTGGGATAGATACAAAAAAAGTGCATGGAAACAACATAGAGCTCCTCAATACCTTTCCAACGCCGCAAACGAGGCGAAAATTGGACATCGTGGCAAAAAGTTATGAGTTCAGAAGTCCAAAAACAACATTTGACTTCAAACAGCAATAAATATAGGAAAATAGTAAAATACTGAAAAATAAACAGCACTACTAGAAAGTGCTCAGAACTAGCTTTTCGGCAATATCTCGTTTGCTCGATTTCGATACCGTATGCCCAAGTTATGACCAAAAGAAAAAAATTGCTCTTTTAGGGCAAACTAGGGTTAGGAGGGGGCAAAGAGGGCCGGCCATACGGATGACGTCATCATGACGTCATGCTGATGTCAGCAAAATCTGAGCATAAATTTGACAGCTTGGGGGCCGTCGGCGGAAAAAATCTCCTTCCTACAGAAACGAAAAAAATTTCGGCCCCTGGTCCTATGGGCGACTAGGGGCTGGAGTGGAGCTGGAGGCCGCGGTTCTCCATACGATCGGCGCAGAGCGGAGGGGGCTGGCCGGGGGCGGATCTAAGCCTTTGGTCCTCAATATGACTGGGCGGAGCGGAAAGGAGCCCGCGGGGGCTATGTGCAGGCTGGTGGCAGAGGAGTGGAGGATCCCGGCGGCAGTGGTGGGCCAGTGGCCGCCAGGCGGCGAAAATTTTTTACTCTGCAGGCGCCGGCCCGAATCCCGAAAAAACCACTTTTTTGATTTGTTATTTTATTTTTGAGCCTCGATCTGCATGCTGGGAGGCCGTACGGCCCCTCAGACAAATTTTTTTGCCTCCCGGATCAACTGCACCAAAATGGACGATTTGACAGGCGTTTCTAGGGTTTTTGGCCGCTGCGAACGTGATGGCGGTGTTTGTTTGAGCCCAAAGTGAGCCAAAAAATAGGCTACCCTCAGATCTTGCAGAAAGGATGCATGTGGAAACCCTTGCACTTGAAACTCATAGAGAGGCCATATCTTCAGATCACGAACAGGCAGCTGCAGATCTGGAGCTCTGATACCATGTTAGAATCCAAGATCACTTGCATGCAATCACCTATTACATGCAAAAGATATGAAGAACCAAAAAATGATGTTCTGTAAACTTCTCAGTAAAAATGCATTAAGAGAATCGATTATTACAAAGTGATCAATCCTTATGAAGGAGATAAAGAAACCCTAAATGAAACCCTAGTGTGCACACTTAATAATTAATCAATTAATTAATTATTAATGTGCCTAAGTTTAGCTTAAGTAATAAAGAGGATTAAGTGACTTAATTAATTAATCAATGTGATGTAATTAATTAAGCATAATAACTTATTACTCTAACAGTTTTGAGTCCCATGATGGCACTTAAGGGGTGTAAGACAGTTAGAAGTTAGAAAAGGTGAAAAACAATCACTTATTATTTTTAGTAAGTCAGCCTAACTGGGCTCGTATGGACCTAAAAATTTACCCCAAGGAGTGGAGTTGAAAAATATTTCCAACAACGAAAGAATATTTTAAATACCCTGTATAGTTTGGGAGATATTAAAGTTTTTGTCTCGAGAAATTTCTCCAATGAAGCTTCAAATTCAAATTTGAAAACCTTAGAATCCTCGAAACAACTCAAAAATGGGCGAAACAATCTTCAATGTTTTAGTAGTGTAGATCTCTTTGAGAGCTTTCCAACGATATGTTATAATAACAAATCAGACACCCAGATCAAAAGTTATGGCCCTGCAAAGCTGCCCCACTAAAAAGTGAATTTCATTAAAATGTCTTCCTAGGAAAGAAATCAAATAGCTAGACTTTTGGTGCCAAAACAAAAGGGAAAGTTACACTTTCTAGAAAATTTTAGGGAAATTATTAGGTAAAATAAAAGGATTAAGTGGGGGTTGTAGAAGGTGGCTCCATTAGTGCAGATTGTGGCTTTGAATAATAGAGTTTATTTTCAGAGTTGATTTGGATGTAATGAATCAAGCCCATGAGATGTAGCTTGTAATTTCTGAAATTGTAATTTTGTTTTCGGAAAATATTTGAAAATGGGTTTTTTTCTATCTTGCATTTATGTGTTATTATGTGTTATTATGTTTTGTGTGGGGTTTGGATGGTGTAGCACTAATCATAATACATTGTGGTACCAAAGGGAGATCTGCCACATTGCCACCATGAAACCCTATAGAGAAGGGTCCTACAACCACATAAGTTGAAACTTGAAAGAAGGAGAACAAGCCACATGAGCCATTGAAGCAGAAAGCTTGATTCTCTAGTGATTAGAACCCCTCTAGTCTAGAATCTCAGAGCTAGTAGAACAAGACCCACCTATCCAGAAGTAGGAAATTGGGAACTTGTCAAGTCGCTCAACAATACATTCCTCCCCTAATATTCTATTGTTCCATGTAAATTGACCATTACTAGGCTTAATATCCAAAAGGTTTAAGGCAAAGATATTATCATGAAGAAGAAAATCAAAAGGCTCCAGCCTCGAAACACGTCCTCTCTTTTCCTCCAGATCAGTAATAGCATTAAACTCACCAACTATAATCCAAGGAAAGAGAGGAGCAGTGCTGCAAATGAAATGAATATGGGACCAAAGGCACCACTTACCAAGAAAATCAAAAGGAGCATAAATATTGGAAAGAATAGTTTCTCCAATTTCTAAGCTCATGATAAAAATTGAAATAGAGAACTTACAAGACATCCACCAAAGGGGCGGAACCTCAGAGGATTCCATAGACAAGCTAGACCTCCAACATTACCTAGGGCACCAATTCACTAGCATTGACCATGCCCCCATATTTTAGGCACCACATCACACATATTCTCAACTAAAAGCTAAGTTTCCTGAATGAAGAGCACATCAGGACAATGCTTATGAACCAAATCTCAAACAAATTTTTGTTGAGGGGCACTGTTCAAGCCCCTGGAATTCCATGAGAGGATGATTATTTAAGGGAGTTAAAAAAATGGGAATCAATTTCTAGTTTTAATAGAACCTAACTCCACCAAATTTTCCCTATGATTTTTATTTTCTCCAAATCCTTATTTCTTCCAGCTTTGGAAGGTTTCTCTGGAGCCCCTTTCTTGGGATTTTTTAGATGAAGCCCAAAAAGAGGGGATGCCCTATTTCCTTTTTCTACACCAAATGCCATTTTCTCCATAGAAGGAAGCTTAAATTTAGACATATCCAAAGCACTAGGAGCCACATGAACCCCCGAGTCCAATAGGTTTAGATGTGTATCCATTTGAGCAAGAGGTAGCCAACTTCCCAAAATGCATTGCAAATCATCAGGGGTAGGACCCTCCTGAACCGCCCCCAAAACACCTGAATCCAGGGTCATCATACCAGGGTTCACCTCCTGTTGGCTAAGGTCATCTAATACATTAAAATGATTGAAAATTTCCCCTTCTTGTATCTCCTTGAAGGTTCTTTTCATTCCATAGTTTTTGTTACGGGTCTTTGTAGGAATAAAACCATCATTATCAATCCTCACACCTGGAATAGGTGCTTTGCCCTTGTCCTATTTAATAGGCTTATGAGGAGGTAGAGAAGGTTGAGGCTCAGAAGAATGGAACTTCATACATCTTTGTTGTAGATGACTATATTCATGGCACAGTCAACATCAGAAAGGAAGAGTCTCATAGTCAAGCTGTTGCACCAAGAAAAGGAGACCACCTGAATTTCCATAGAATTTGGAAGAGCCTTTCTCAAATCTATTTCCACATAGATATAGGCAAAGTTCATAACCCTTCAATCTAGTATTTGTTGAGAAGGAGCCACCAGTTTTCCCAACAACAATGTGACCATGTGCAAGATATCATTTCTCCAATATTTTATCGGAAACCAAGGAAGGTGAACCCAAACCAGACCCAATTCGGGAGCTCCTTCAAAGGGTTAAAACTAGAATACTATGGCTTCAACAATAGACCAATCTGATTGTGAAAATATGGACCTCCTTCAAAAACCTCGTGATGATCAACCATGTAATAAAAAACAACCATAAAAAAATTGTTAGTTAGAAACATCACCTTTATTTCACCTTCAAGGTTCCAAGTCCTTCTAACCCATGAGTCCAAAAATGGAAGTGGGACCCGCATTGCCCATGAATTTACAGATCAAATAATGATTTGTGAAGTATTTGACATCCTCGACAATAGATTTCGATTGAATCGCCATAATAGGCCTATCTGGGAACCTCTCCAAAAACCCATTTATTTTTGGGATGCGAGGACCCCAGATGGAGTTGACCCATCAAACCTCTGATCATTAAACAAAGACTTATACTTGGCACCACACTTGGACAAAGATAGAGAGCTCGCATGCAAGGAAGCTCAAAAGTACATATTATGATTAATGCTAAGTGCCTCACCAGAGGCCATGAACAAAAGAAAATAAAAGATGTCCATATCCTCCTTCAATCCCCACAAACCTTGCCACCCAACTCTGAAACCAACAAACAAGCAAACACGAAAGAAAAGAAAGAGATAAAATAGTGGAAAAACCCCTCGCAAGCTTCAACACCCCTCCTCACACAGAAAACCACCCACAAAAGTCCGATCTTCAAATAGAAATGACATGCAAAAAGAAGAGGGCATGCAGATCGCGTCCTACTATAGGCTGTAGGTCTGCCAAAACCCTGTGCATTCACCACAAATGCCATCTAACTCTCAATAATGCACCGCTTTTATTACCTTTTTTATTCATAATAAAATATTTATATTAAGATTAAAAAAGGTACAAATGTACAAAATTTTATAGTCTATTCCATAATCATTTGTAGGTGATTTTTATGTAATGTAATATAGATTAAACAAAATCATAATTTTAATGCCCTTTTTATGTTTGTTATTAAAGAGTGTGTGTATTTCAAATATTTTCATCAATGAGTATTTGTTAATAATTGTAGACATCTAAAAATGTCTTGATCATATCTCACACCTGATTTTGATTACTAACACCATTTCTACCTTGATTCTCTCATTATCACATATTTAATTGAATAATGTCAATTGTTTAATTAAATTCATCATTTTCTTTTATTTATCAGATAATTAATATTATTTGATTAATTCACCTCTTCACACTAATTTTCATTTCATTTGATTAAATAATGCAAATTATTTAATTAAAGGTCTTAAATTCCCACTTTGATTAAATGATTTCTAATTATTTAATTAAATCCCACTTTCCCTCCACTTGTGTAATTCTTCTACTTGCTCCTAAAATCATGGGATTGCAATTGTCTCAATCAATTTGAGCCCTTGATTAATATCATTGATCTATGTCATTGAGTAATCTCATCCTTTGATTTGATCATTGATCCATGTCATTTCCTCTCATTCAATTCTATCCTTTGATTAGCCAATTTGGTCTTAGCCATTGATTCATTTAAAAATTCTACTTGAATAGTATTCATTTTACATGAATTGGTATTCACAAGCATTTGAGAAACTACAAGTTATCCTGAATTTCATATTCACCTTTGAGATCAATTAACATTTATGAATCACCATTGCTATCCATTCATCAATCCTTTGAAGCTTTGCATCATTCAACATGGATTAGGCTTGGGACTAAGCACTCCACATCAAATCCAACACTAATCCCCTAATGGGATTGCTGTTTTCATTTCTTAATTAGGCTTTTAATTGGATTAGCTTTGATATTTCATGTTTTCTTTAAGTTTGACTGATATTTGTAAACAATTTCATTAGAATATGGCTTAGTTAGATCAATTTTTTTTTTGTTTATTAGTTGATTCCTAGCCTAATTGATTTGATTAATCTTCCATGTTCATATATTGGCACGTCTGGTGGGACCCATGTCCCTAAACTAATCAATTTGGTTTGAGTTTGTTGGCCATTGTAGGTTACAGAAGCAAATCGATGCTTTTGCATAGCCCCCTCTTTTGCAATGTAGCCCCTACTTTTGTAATATAAAACTCTACCACAACCACCTGAAACTAAGAATACCATAATTTTGTGCAACCAGACACGTTGCCACATAATAAAATTGACTAATCAACCTTGTAGAACACCTCAACACCTAAAACCTTTAGGGAAAGTAGATACATACAATATAAGCATGTTCTCAGACTAGCAAGATAAGAAACTTCACTGCGAAGAAATGCAGAGCAATCTCATTTCTCCTAGACAACCTTCCACATAGATAGAATGATAATAACTAATAAAAATTTCTCTGATGTTTTGGCTGTGTGCAACAATAGAAACATAAATAATCTAATATTAGCAATAAAATTTGCAAGTGATAATAAGCACTAATCTTAAGAGTGTAAACTTATCTACCTATTCACTAAAGTATATATCCCCTAGAATGAAATGGCAGATGTAATATAAATAAATATATACTATATATATTCTTACACAATTAAATACATATTTAATTTTGTTGACCACGATAGATCTATTTGGAATAATTCATAGTTTATGTATAAATCCCAATTCTCATTAATATAAAATAAAGTGCTAAAAGGAAACCTTGATCTTAAAATGGTTGAGAGCTTGATAGATTAAATGCCAAAAAAATTGCTCCTTAACTTAGTGCTGTGTATAAATATACTCGAAAAGAGTAGCTACAAATTCTCTCATGTTAGTGTTTCAATTTAATTTTGATAACAGATGGATTTGTGAGTAAATTGATACAAGGATATAAATATTTCCATAAAGGATATTGAGGTTTATGTTTATGTTCTTATATGGATATAAATTATTTAGAAATTAATTAAACTTTTAAACAAAATCTATCTAGCCTAATTATTTGATAGTACAACATGCATATATTTTTACATACATATACATATGTACATCAAAGAAAATACACATGTGTGATCCTATTTGTTGTATATGTAATTGTTTTGTGTTAGTTGATCAAAGGTAAATAGTAATATTATACTATAAGTACACAAGTTTCCACATGTTTATTGGATTTTCAAGTAATTGATAATTGCATGATTACATTTTAATTCGTTATAACTTCATGATATAGTGGTTGAATAAATGAGAAGGGATGAGTGGTTGTTTAAAATCTTAACATGATTATTGGTTTTCACATTATATTTTCCTTAAAAATATAGAACTTGTAGGGTTTTATTTACATACATTAGCAATGGATGTGATAATTATGGATTTGATACTCCTTTGTACTAATTGGTTAGTGAAGAAAATAAATTTAGTAATATTTCTTTTATTAATTCATGCTTGATTCAAAGTATTGGTTACCCCCTTTTTAGCTCGAGTCGCCCCAACGGTTTCATCTCGAGGGCTATCTCAGGGATATTATGATAATACATTTTATTTTTGCATTTATTCTTTAGCTAGTGGCCATGATGCATAGATTGTATAGCATTGGATCATAAGCATATCTTTTGGTTGATAATGTTATGATACACTTAGAGGGAGTTAATAATGGGAGAAATCCCTCTATCAAACTATCTTATCACTTCACTATATAGTGAGAATCCTCATACTTTGACCATTTATGTTTATTCCTTGTATGTATTTTAGTATTGTGAAACCATTTGTGAGTTAAACCTAGAGGATAACAGGAGTTGGAGAAAACCCAAGTTGTTCTAGAAAACTCTTGAGAAATTCTTTGTGAGGGTCTAGCCTCAATCCTTGACCTTGAACTAATGTTCCTATTATTATTGTGAGGAGAGGTGTTAGAGGTTTGTGATTGGGGTTGATTATTAAGCCATATTTTTTTAACTTGGCAATCATATCCCTTTGTTATCCAACCATGTGGGAGATGGTTGAAGTCTAGTTGTCGAACTATGATTCCTCTGTGAATTATATATGTACGCAAGGTTGTCAGAGATGAGCCCCCGAGGAATTAGGTCTAGCCCCTAGGCTTGTTCTCCTATTATTATTACTTGGAGTTACTATTGTTATATATATTCTATTTGCATAACTTGTAACTTGAACTAAGTCTATGACTATTGATGAGTTGGTGGTACTAATCAAGTCTATCTCATTGATGCAACCTTCATGTCTCCTTTGAACACCATCCTTCATTGCCTTAGCAATTTAGTTATCTAGCAAGATATTATAGTTATATTTGCTCAATTGTTGTAATCCTCCTTGTAGTGCCTTCTTTAGTAGCAACTTTGTGAGTTATACAAGAATTCTTAAGAAAAAATTGATAGTTGTGTTTACCATATCTGAACACCTTAAATCATCATGTCCAATCTGCACAAGCACATCTTCAACCATGATGAAATATGGAACACAACATTGAACACAACTTTTTCACACTGTACACTCTTTTATTAAAATTTTCTGAAAAACACTTAGAAGCCAAGTGAACTCACTACAACTGCAACTCTTATTCATTCCATACATCAATGAAAACACCACAACATAGTGCAACACACACCAATGATCTCCCTAACCAATTCAAGATTCCAACAAAATCTGCAACTATACTAGAGGTTGACAACAATGACAACACTAGCAACATTGTGTTGACATTAATGACAACACTCAAACAACTCAAGCATCCAACAGGTTTCTATATGTATTATTCTACCAAAATTCGCATTCCATGTCATTTATTTTGATGCACTAATCAAAATTCAAATTCAAATTGAAAGATCCCTCATTGCTAAAGGGACAAATTAAATTTATTGAAAGAACAAAATTCAAAATGAAACTATAGAGACTACGAATGTTAACATATCAAGGAATCAAAGGATAAATGATGTTACAACTATAGAGACTAAGGATAAAGGGATCAAATTGGGTGAAGTTGCTTAAGGGAAACCAAATTCAACAGTAATATACATATTTTTGATTAGGGGAAAAATAGGTTTTGATGGGACCCAAAGCCCATTACATACAAGTTTTGAAGGGACTTGAAACCCTATCCAAGCAAAACATGCTGGTAGAAAAATAATCTACAGACCAATAGTAGCCCATCAGTAGAAGCACCAAACAAAAAAAAAGACTACACAAGCTGCTAAAAAGGTTTTGAAGGGACCTTGAACCCTTTACAACTAGGTTTTGATCAAGACCTTAAACCCTTATCCAAACACAAACCCTGCTTGAATTAGCTAGGAAGCAACAAACCATACACTAAAACAAAACATGCCTAAGCCAACACAACCTGAAACAATCAGGCACCAACGAACAAACCGCTCAGAAAAATGATTTCTTGAGCCAAAAAAATCATCCTTTTTGATGTAGACCACCCACAACATCAAAAATTCCTCTCCACCTCTATAGGAGAAGAAACAAAGAACCTCCTCTTCATAGTAGCAATAAATCTCCAATAGAACCACACTCCATTTCCATAAGAGTGGCCTCCACCTCAAAAGGAGAAGCAGGAGAGAAACCTGAACCACAAAAGACACCTCCACCTCAAAACGAGAGGCCTCCATCTCAATAGGAGAAGGCTCCACCTATAAAGGAGATTCAAAATCCATGGAAAAGGAAGAAATCACTGCAAAAAGACCGAAATTAGAAACCAAAGGAAACAAAAACACCCAAGTAATCAAAATAAACTCTAAATGTAACCCAACCAACAACAGATCAGTAGAGAAAAGAGCATCTGAGGCACTGCAACCAAGGAAATTTTCAGCATCAAACTCTTGAATGAACCACCTAGTTCCAGCTCCACCTCAATAGGAGCAGATACTACCTCTATAGGAATAAATTAAGGAAGAAGGAAAATATAAGACCTGTGGAAAAAGATTTGGCTTCCAATGGCTTTCTTGCACTTTTAGGGTTTTTCACCTAAAAGGAGAAATATGGGCCAAAATAGGCAATGTCTACACTCAAAATCAATGCAAGAATGGATGAAAAATGCCTAGATGGAATGTCTAGATGCAAAAACTAATAAAGGAAATGAGTTATTAATGCAAAGCCTAAGAAATGCAAGCTATTTAAAAACACATTGTAATATGCAAAAGGACCTAGAAATGAAGGTAAATTATAACAAAGACTGATGAAACTAAAGGTGTGCACCTGGAAGCTGAACAAGGATGGAATGAAGGTATGGAATCCTAAAAAACTTGATACAAAAGCCAACTAGGACACTTGTGCTAATCTGGGCGACTTAGTCCCAGATCTGGAAAAATTGCTTTGGAGCCCATTTTGGCCAAATGGGTATCCAAATCTACAAAAAACTCTAAAAAATAGGTTCATTGGGACTAAGTTGCCACTTTTGGTGACTTAGTCCACTTCTGAATTTCTGAAAATCAGAAAGTGGAAACGAAAGCCCCCGGTTTGCACTTCGGTTCCTGACAGGTGTCTGGTTCTGAAACTTTGATTTTCGGCACTATAAATGACTTTTTGTTGATATTTTGACTTAGTCAACAAGGAGATGTCTTCAACATCTTGGCAACTCAATCGTTAATGATCTCCAAGTCTTCAAGATACCTAAATCTACAAACACACAAGGAGAGAGATAAATGTTGAATGTTAGGGAATGGGGGTTTACCTTGGTCAAACCCCTTTTTAGGTAATTAAACCAAAATGAAGAAATAATGTAATGAATCATGAAATAATGGAGTTAGTATCTTTCCATGATGATTGATCTTGATTTTCTATAGCAAAAGATGAATAATTTTCCCCTCGAATGTCCTTGAAAGCTATCTTGATGACTTAAAATGTTAAAACCCCAACTTGCTTGACTTGAGATGGAAGATAAATGTTGAATGCATTGAGATAATTATGAATTAGGGTTTAGAGGCTTGTATTTATAGGAAATCCACCTAATTTTCTTGTTAATTTGATCCCCAAGGCTGGCATGAAGGAAAAATAAACTTAAAATCCAAATTTTCCAGTTCGAACCTCGAAAATAGCCCAAATGGGACTAAGTCACCAGGCTGGGTGACTTAGTCCCACCTGGATGGGAGTAATTTTCCCAGATGGGTGACTTGGTCCCACAAGGGTTATTTTGCTAGCTGGATTGTCAAGGAGTGAAGAAATCAGGCTTCTAGGTTGTTCTAGTTAGGTCTTTGATCAAATTAAGTCTTGGGATGCACAATATGGGGCCATAGGGGCCTATTAATGACGATGCAAAGGGTAATTAGGGATAGGGACACAAATTTCAATGTGAAAGTGTGATTAAATACACTTTACATCATTAAAATAAGGTCCACCTACCCTAGAAAGGCACAACATCTAATGTGAATGTGTAAAACACATTACAACACCAGATTATAATTAGGTTTAATTTACAAGCCTTCTAGATTAGTTTGAGAATGCCATTAAATACATTTTATAACATTGAATTAGGGGAAGAATAGATCCATTAAGTCTAGAGAAGTGTGAAAGTCTTTTACAACACTTCACAACACCTTTACAAGACATCGTTAGATGCATCTTATTCAGTTTGCAAGGTCCAAGACCTAGTGTGGATGTGTAAAACACCTCACAACACTAAATCAAGACCAAGTATTAATTCTAATTTATCACCAACTAATCCCAAATCAAGCAAGAAAAAAGGGATACTTTTTCTGTGTTCACAAGACCATCCTAAAGAGAGGGCAACATAGGCTCCAAAAAACCAAGAGATCATCTAGGACAACTAAAAAACTTCACACATGGACCAACTAAAAACAACCAGCCAAAAATAAGGGAAAAATGTCCTCCCTTATTCACCAAAAACAAAAGGCTTGAAACCCTCATAGATCCACAACATCCAACTTGGAACCATGAATCTCCCCCAACAACATTCAACACCGAGACTCCCCAACACCAAATAGCATAGGGAGGCTGCACAAATGAAAGAAACCAAGCAATAATGTTCAAAAAGCTAGATTGAGAGAAAAATAGGTATTGACAACCAAAAATTAGCAAAGAAAAAGCCAAAAACCAAGTTGCTGTATCAACAGCTTCCATCTTGTCACCACTAAGAAGCAATACTGTCGCATCCCAACAAGACAACAATAGCCTACCCCACAAAACCTCTTCCCAATTGGAAAACGACAACAAACAACACCAAACCGCCACATCCCAATAGCTCAATAACAACCTATCCAACAACAAGTTGCCTTGTGACAACAATCCATTCGCCTCCTATGAATATTCTCCTTCACCTCCTACATCATCTCCTAAATTCAAATTTTCTCCTCCGCTCCTCTTCCTGCTCTCTCTCTCCTCTCCATTATCAAATATACAAAGTAGATAAGTATGTTAACAGTAGTATATACATATTAATGTAAATGTTTGATGATTATTTATGAGTGAAAATGATATGTCATTTATAAACTATTAAAGTGTGAGATTATAATAAATCAATAGATATAACATGTTATTCATCATAGCTCAACCATTATAGAGTGATTATGCATTCAAAATTCAAGTTTCAAAGTAGGAAAACATGCACACAATGAACACAATATATCAAATATCAATTATATGTATATATATATATATATAGAGAGAGAGAGAGAGAGAGTATGTAGCACCCCTCCATTTTTTCTCTTTTGATCGAACAATATTCTTCTATGTTATGCTTTATTTCTGTTAGCACTTTGACTATGGTACTTGGGTACTATTTGACCGCTATCTGTTAAGCAATATGAATGTTATATTTTGATGTGATGGTATTTTATTATAATGTTATCATTATGGCATGTTTTGGATTAGCTTAGCATATATTTGAATTAATGATGCTTATGCTTTTTGATTATATTATTAATGTTAGATTCGTCAGTTAGTAATACTGTATTGGTGAAGGGGACAGGATCACATCACTCACATGCGAGCTCTCTGTGATTCCGTGATTTCCTCTTCACTGTGTGTTTTATTATATTATATGCATGTTCGACACTCGTTTTGTTTGCAGGACTATAGGTACAGGACATCGACTCCACCTGGTTTTACAGGTCTGAGCGTGTCCATTGACCAACGGTAATTGATTGGGAGATAGTAGCTAGGTTTTCCGTGCCAAGTCATCACCCTAGTCATAGTGTGTCGTCAGGTTGTAGTTGGGTTTAGTTGTTTTATTGTTGTCGATTTCTTTTGGTTATTATTTAATCTCACGTTATAAAGGTATATAAATGGCTTGTGTAGTTAAATTGATGATTAAATTTATTTGGTTGTAATGTTGGAAATGTTAGTTAATTTAATTAATAAAATAATCTAATCTTGGATTAGATTTATTTTATTGATTAATTAAATTAATGGTGATGAGTTGAATTAAGTTATTTGTTTTGGAATTAATAAATATTTTGATTTAAATTAAAAAATGAAAATATGTTAAAATCACATTTTTTGAAAATTAGTTCGTAAAAGAATTTCTTTAAAAAGTTTTAAATTCTTTTTTTGTTGAAAATAAATTTTTAAAAAAGTATGAAATTCATGTTGAAAGAAATTTTGGGTTTTAAATTTTTGTTTTTTAAAAAAAAAAATCAATCAAAAAATATCTCCAAATTTGCAATAACTATGGTGGATGAGATATTTTTAGAGGAGTTGACTAAATTTGGGAAAGATTTGATGAGAGAAATGGCAATTTCATTTGGATTTTTAATTTTCAATTTTGGGGAGGATTGGTTGCAAAAAGAAAAGAAGGTTTTGTTTCTTGGTGGGATTGAATCTTGGATTTAAAGGTGGAGATCTTGGGAAGAAATTGTGAAAGAGTTGAATTGGCAAGAACTCAACATCAAATTGCTTCCTCAAACTTGAAGATCACAGGTTTTTCTTTCTTGTTGTTATTGTTTTGAGTTTTGAATTTTTCAATTTGAAAACTGGTTTGTAAACAAATTTGAAAACCCCTGTTGAAATCTTGGGAAAGACTAGATTCTTGTAGAAAAATAAAAGAAAACAACAGTTGGCAAATCATTTTGTTCAATAGAAAAGAATTGGAAAAGAAAACAAAAGAAATTAACAAAAAATCTTGCAATCTCTGTTTAAATGGTGGAAATTGAGTTCCTCTATAATTTGTAGTTTTCTATAGAAATTTTGCCCAATATGTTTGAAAAATGGAAAATGGATATATATATAATATATATATATACACACACATACTCTGAAATATATATATACATATATTATATGTATATGTATTTTGGTTTTTCATTCTGGAAAATCTTGTGGAAAAAATTCTATGAATACTGTCTGAGAAAATCGCCCAAAACAGGGGATGGCTTTGTTTTTATTATTATTTTTTTATGGAATAAAATTTATAAAAGTTTGTGGCGGGGAGGGGGGGGGCGGTAGCCATGGCTACCCCAACCCAACCCCACAAGGGAGGGTGCTGCTGTAGCAGCGTTCCCCACAGAATGTGGGGGACGCGCTGCCACAGGCAGCGCTACCTCCCACAGGGGGGAGGCTGGGCGCAACCTTGGTTGCGTCCCCTCCTCTTTGGGGCTTTCCTTTCCAATGGACTTTTTTAATTTTTATTAAATATATATAATATATATTATGTGTTTTTTGTTGTTGTTATGTTTATTATTATTTAATATATATATATATATATATATATATATATATATATATATATATATATATATATATATATATATATGATATATTACATATAATATATATATTATATATTTTAAATAATTGGAATTTATTTAAAATATTAGATTTGGAATTTAAATGGATGGTTTTAAATATATATATTTAAATAGTAATTATATATTTAAATATATATATTTGTATATACATTAAGTGTATATATATATATATAAAATTTATTTTAAGAGGGTTATTTTACTATAATAGATGAAAAATTGATTTATTTAAAAAGATTGATTTTGATCATTATGTGTAATTGAAGAAATGGAATTAAACTTTTAGTTTTAAAATTCCTTAATTTTGCAAATGAAATTGTACTTACTTTGGGTATTTGCAAATGATGTGTTATTGAGCTAATTGGATTTAGGAAATCCTAACACTAGTTATTTAGTTACCTGATATGCTTCCTAAGTGATGTTAAAGTTAAAGCTTTTATATTAAATTTAATTATTAGGAATTGGAATTCTGTAAATAATATTTATTTTTATCAAGTTTGAATAAAAAAATAAATTTTTTAATATTATGAAACATGTGAAAATTAATTAGTTATAATGGTGTTTGAGTTGGAAGGTGTATGTAAGTTAAGATTTTAAAAATTAGTGCTATTGTATTTTGGAAATTAATGTTAGTGCAATGATTAAATATTTGTTAAGGGTTAGGGTTGTAATTGAATGAATATGGTTAATGTGTTTACATCGACTTGTTTGATTTGATGGAATCTTGAAGTTCTTGCAAAGGATTTGTTAAATGTCAAGATTATGTACGTGGTTAAGTTATATGGATTATAATTAGAAGAAAAATTGATGATATTAAATATGTGTAAAGAAAAGGGTTATTTTATTATGATGTTATTATAATGGGTAGACTGTTAGTTAAATGGTGAATAGGGAATATTGTGTGTTTTCTAGATTGCAAGGAATAGATAAGGTTCTTAATTTTTTTTATATTGTTTAGAACCTATATGAATAGTTAATAGATTAAGTATATGATGTATATATGTACTTTGGTTCCTGTTTTATGAGAAAAGATTGTTATGTCAAAATACATCGTTAGTTATTTAAAGAACGTGTATTTATACGATTGTTGGTTTAAGTGAATTCTTGTTGGTATTGTATGGGCAATATTGTTATGATTGTAAATTTTATGAGTGTACTTTGGTAGTTCTGAGTTTTTGTTTCCAGAGGCTAGGGAACTCTTTGATTGATTTGTTTATTCTATTTGGAGTTGTTTGTTATGTAAGTCTTCTAGATGGGGTTTACAGTTAATTATGTGGGTTGTCGTAATATGTTAGTCAACCTTGTGTTTTCCTTGGGTAGTGCCAGTTTTGGTTTCAGTATTGGACATTCGTAGTGATGTGTCACCTATCGAGGTGTATTGGTTTTTGTGATAAGTTTTAGTGCACTGTCTACCCTTGGCATGTAGTTTGAGTTATGTTTTGTTGATAGGGGAATGGCTTTCAACAGGGGCCAGGCACAAAGTGGTCCCAGGACAACTCATGTGAGAGTCAGTTAATCAAGTGAAAATTAAATAACTTATATTAGGGATAGAGTAGCTTTATACATTAACAAGATAATTTAGCCTCGCTCATTGGCTCAAGGGCTTGTATGAGACTTGAGATGAGTCGGGAAGGCCTGGAATGGCAAGATCGTTATCTTTTCTTTCAAAAGATAACCGATTCTGCTCTGGTGTGCATGTGGGGTCAGGTTTGTGAGAGGTTACCAGGACAACCCTAGAGGGGGGACCGGGACCTAGGAAGAATGCCTTTGGACAACCAATGCAACCTTTGTGATGACACTCCTCCTATGACAACAATTGGTATGGTATTGTATAGTTGGTTTATATTGTACATAGTTTGTCTTGATTCACTGTTCCTGGAAGCATTGTAACCATTGTGTTAAGTGATGGTGTATTTGTATTTGATTTAGTTGAGTTATGTATTAGCCTATGTCTAGAGGTAGATGGTCTTGTTTAGAAATCCTTGTTACTATCTCCTAGCACGAGTGGTGAGCCTTCGGGTATCACTTGGTTGGGTGGAACGTGCACCTTACTCCGTTGGTTTTTCTTCTTGTTTGTGTGGACGAGATTTCCAGTTGGAGAGCTCGTGGGATCCAGTTACTCTTCTGGTTTCTTTCATTTTAGTTGATCTTGTAATATTTTACCCCTCTTTTGTTATCAAGGTGGAAGATGTAATATGTAATCATGCTTATTGGATCTACCTCAATCGGGGATTGAGAGTTGTAATCTTTATTGTTAAATTATTGTTAATTGAAATCATGTGGTATTTCTTAGTCTTTGATGTGATTATCATGTATGGAATGTAGGTGTTCTTAATTACTTAAGTAATTTAAATGTTATGGTTTCAATTCATGTTTGTTATTTGGGTTTTAAAGTAATCTCAGTCTCGTAACCTTAGAGGTTGTTGGCAATGAGTAGTGAACTTACATGTTATTTATACTTAAACAAAAAAATAAAAATTGGTGTGTTTAAGTAGTGAATTGCAACTTCCTCTAGGGTTGCGTGGTGGGGCGTTACAGAGTACTTGTGTATGTACATATATAAATTTGGCATATATACTAGCTCAAAACAATATTTACAAAATGTGACATATGCCATTTCAAGGTTTACATATAATGTATATCTCAAATAGCTATGTCATGTCAAGAAAATCCTAAACTTATGGTGGATCATAAAAATATAGCCTCTTCATGCCACCTGATGGATGTGAAGTTGGCTGCACAATAATTATTTGAACTACAAATTAGATTAATTAGCTCAATGTTAAATAACTTGGACTACCAAATAGAAACTTATCTACTATTTTTTATAACTTTAAAAGTAACATCTAATCACTATACTAAACTATAATTTCTCAAAAATATCAATTAAAGTCAAATTCAATTCTTCATTACCTCAAGCCTGTGATTTTTTGTTGGCAAGCGTTCAACAAATGATAGTCCCTTAGGACGAATAGGAGTCCTACTATATTGAAATGATTAAGGATCCACATACGTGGATGATGGAATACTCCATACTTGAAGAAAAATAAAATTGACAAAATTAATATATAGTAATTGATTTAAACAAATGTGAACTAAACATATATCTACATATATCTATCTATCTATCTATATATATATATAGAAACTTATACATATACTAGATATAAAAAAACCATATACTTGAATCGGTGATGCAACTTAGATTGTTTGAGAAGAACTCATCACAGATGTAGTAACATCAACTTCTTGTACATTAAACATGGCAAGAATGTAAGACTACAAATGTATATACATATAACCATAATATATTTGAAATTGACATCTAAATCACTACAATAAGTTCTATAAGTTCTAACAAAACTATTAATTCAATTAAAATTTAGTTCAATTACCTTGACTTGACTTGTTCTACAAATGATCGTCTCTTAGGACGATTGAGTGTTTTAGTATATGACATGGTAAAATGTGTCACATCAGTCACATCTAGAGTAGACTACAAAAGTACAATAAGATCAAGATATAAATTAAAATATATTTAATTAATCATAATTTAAATGATATGCATACAATAAAATAAGTTAAACATGCACAAAAAATTATACCATGTCTACGCTGAATTCAATGGCCAAAATAGTACCATGATGGACTTCTCTAAGCTCATTCTTGACCATCAACTATTCATTCCCACTTAAATATACATTAATTTAATCCTATTTGTTATAATACTTTTAAATGAAATGTACTATGAAATAAATTTAAGTTTTACCTATACATAAGATTGCTCTTGTTGCTCCTCATCTCCAACTGTGGACGGGTCTCCATTTTTTCTACCCTCACAAGTCTCTGTATATGTAGTACAATTGCTAGTTCATCTCCTCCAAGAGACACATCATGCACCTCATACTCAGCTATGTCTAGGGGAGGCTCAATAGTATCTCCCATAGGACCTAGACACATATGACTGCACATACTACAATGATGAGGCACACAAATATGTCTAGATGTTGATGATCCACCAACATCAATTGAACCACCAAGAGTATCACTATCAGGTGGCTGGGAAAACTGATAAAATTGTGTAATCAAATGGCTAGTCAAAGAGTGTATGTCCATGAGACTCTGCATTGCTGCATCCACAACAATGTTTGAATGGGCTATTGGAGGTGGGGGAGCAATATGAGGAGGGGGAACATATGGAACTTTCATTTAATGCATTTCCCCAAGTCTATCTTGGGACATTCCTCTACCCACTCCTTGAAAATGTCTAAAATCAAAATAATTTACATGTTTTCCTAAAATAAACTCCGCATATAATTTGCAGAGAAAATAAAGAGGGACATCAAGATTATTGTTTGGTGGTTTATCAAACACCATCCACCAATGATCTCAAAAATTTCTTGTTATGCCCTAATGTGTGCACCATTTTATTGAAAATTTGGGTTTATGTAAAGCAACAAGTTGTCTAGTTTTTGGATTCACAAATTATTGGACTATTTGAGCTTTAGATATTTCTAATTTTTTGACCTCATCATAGCTCAAACTGTTACCATATTGTAACATCTTTGTTTCTCTCCATCTTGAAATGAAGTATGTTGATTTGTGATGTCTTTCACATGACTTATTATGGACTCTAAATTTGGTGTCATTGAACACAACTGAGGGTGGTTGCGGTATCTTTTAGCAATGTTCTTCAATTCAGTTACATTCATATCAATTAAATCTCGAATTGAAGGAGGATTTGGTGGAGAGTTTTCTCTATTAAATTCTTCTACCATTTTAAACCCCGTTTACTTTTTAAAAAATTAACATAAGTTTAAAATAATTATTAAAATCTATAAAAAACCTAATATATATGCCAAAAATTATGAGAAAGTAATTAAAATGATGAAAAATACAACAAAAATGAATTACCTTACTATCAAATATGAGGAAATTGCTAAAATTTGAAGAGAAATTGTTAAAATTGCTAAAATATGAACAAAATAGATATCCGTTTCTTTCTCTGCCTTTGCATCACCACTGTGAAACCCATTATGTAAAATATGTAAAAATGAACTTTTTTTTTTTTTTACATATAACTTTCGAAATAGATATCCATTTTGAAAAGCTTTTTTAATATTAGCTCTCCATTTTGAAGAGCTTTCAATCTATGCATAGCTCTCCAATATGACAGTCATCACATACTTAGAAGGTTCTTGACAATTCTATTAGATGTGTTGAGGGGGCCTGTTTAACAACCCAAATGCAATTTCCAGCTTGAAATTATTTCTCATCCTCCACATCATTTTGTGCATATCTTGAATCTATCATATGCCCTGTCTCCTTCATCGAGAGAGACAATATTGAAACTTTGCATAGATCTCCTGTGTTCGTGAGTGTGATCTGTCTCTTGCAAGAAACACATACAAATACATTATCAACTTCAATATATCCACATCCAGGTATCTTTTTAATTCCTCTATCTTTCACCAATCCTCTTACCTCTTTAAATTCGCCCCACCTTTCAACTTCATATTCAAAGTATTTTGCATATAAACACGTGAGATGTGCGCAGATGATGGTGAAGGCAGCGAAGGCAATGGAGTTTGGATTTATGCTTGCAAAGTGCATCAAACTTTTAAAACCTTTTTAACAGACCGGTTTTGTGGATATCCTGAACTCATCACGTTCCATGAGATGAGATTTCTTTGGTGTATCCATTCAACAGGTCTTACACCATCTTAATGCTTCCATTTCTGCATGCGGGTTTGCCAAGGCAGTCACAACATCTGACAACATTCCTCTTTCCTCCATGCTTTTCTAGATTCCCACAGCTATTCTAGAGCTCCCTTTTGGCATAGGATATGACATTTATGAGATCACATTTCTTTGGCTCTAAGAAAATTTACCATCAATAAATTCACCTCGTCAACAATTCCTCGTCATGACAAATTCATTTCATGGAAAATTCACCATGAGCAATTCATATCATATTGTTGGTGGTGAGTTTTCCACGAGATGAATTTGTCATGACGATGAATTGTTGGAGGTGAATTTGTTGACGGTGAATTTGCCTGAAACCTATTTCTTTGAGATATTTCAATCCAGAACATACCACATGCTTTATCTGTGCTTGCACGTTTACATGCATGTTTATCAGACTAGTTACAACTATAAACTCTGATAACATTCCACTATCTTACATGTTTGATGGTTGTCCATATTTTGTTCTAGTGATGCATTCTTGCACAGGCTGAGAGGATGCTGAAAGTTTCTAACACCTTTCATATAGGTTTTAGGTAGTTATAACAACTAACTTTCCATGTATCGTCGACCTTTCAGAGAGTGATGTAGAACTTTTATTCATGGGCGTTATGTGAATGGTTATTAACTTAGGAAAAAATTCTGTTAAGACTTAGCTTCTTTTTGTCATCAGAACTTGATGATGACTGCACAACTCGTGTCAGAAATTCAAGGGAGGTTGTTAACTTTCCTGAAGGTGCCGATAAACATTTATTAACTTATTGAAAAGTCTCGATGACTTTTCATTTCCTCTTGGCATCGACACTTCGAGGGCAATTCATAACTTGTAATTGACGTTTGAAGGAGACTTATTAACCTTCGCAAAATGGTGGATCAAGACGATATTGGCGTTCTGGAGTAGATCGCTAACCATTTCAAAGTTTCCAACCTTCATCAACTTGCTGATAGCCTTTGAAATTGATGCATTGTAGGAATTTGAATATGGTTGTAAACTTGTTAAAGAAGACCGATAATATTTTGTTTTATTTGTTCTTTATCGATATCTTAGTGGGGGTTATTGCCTCTTTTGAACATAACGATGAGTCTTAATTTTTTCTTGTTATTAGAATTTGATATCATGTAAATTCACCGTCAGCAATTTACTATTAGAAAATTCACTATCAACAATTTAGCGTAGGAAAATTCACTGTCATGACAAATTCATTTCAAGGAAAATTCACTACCAGTAATTCATCGCCATGAAAAATTAATCGCAAACTTTTAATGCGACGAATTTTCCACGGTGGTGAATTGCTGGTGGTGAATTTTCCTTGAGGTGAATTTGTCATGGCGGTGAATTTTCCAACAGTGAATTGTTGGCTTTGAATTTTCCGATGGTAAATTGCAGCGGTGAATTTTCCTAGAGCGGAGAACTTTTGTGTTACTTTGAAACTCCCAATGAAGTGGCAAAGGTAGTAATCTTTTGAAATTTTCTTCTATCTTTAGCATACATGTTGAGTAGTGTATTTGATTGGAAGACTTGGAGTAGAGTAGATGTTTCCACATACTTCTTCATTTGAATGTTATACTTAATTTCTTTCTAGAATGGAACTTCTTAGAAATCATATGAATATTTTTGATAAATCCATCAATTCAAAAATGAAGATCAATGTATAAGTTTCAACTGAATAAACATTTTTTCACAAAACCTTGTCATATTGTCAATAATGATATTAGAAACCTCCTTGCCAAACCATTTTTCTCCATCTTTTACAAAACTCCATATTGTATTGTTTCCACAAATAGCCTGCCAAAAAATTGAAGTTTTAAAATATCCTAAAATAGAAGGCTTCTTGATCTGAAAACTTATGATATTAGGAGAAATGAAGTCATAAACACCACTATAAGAGAATTTTGCATATGATCTTATAGATTTTCAACTTTAATTGTTTTTGGGATTTGTTTATCAATTTTAATGATTATTCTTCAAATTGTTGTACCTTTTTCCATAAACCAAATAAGTATGCCACTTAAAAGATAGATGAAGATAATGAATGATGTGGAAAACAAATAAGACTATCAATTTGTAACTAGAATTGGATCGACAAATCTATTCAACGCATGACAACACTTGTTGTTTTGACACAAAAGTTATAATTTTGTGGTGTCAAAATGAGGCTAACATAACTAAAATATGAAATTTAATTATTAGGTTGTCAATAGACTTATTAAACTAACCGTAGCATACAAATGAAGGTGGAGAACATAGACTTCCTAGAGCCCGTGATTACACTTGTCAATAGATTTAATTCCATTTATTAATCCTTCTTAAGTAATTATTTTCTTAAGATGGATACCAATTATTTAGTTACATTAAATGGTGATTTAATTTTGTACTCACATGACATGGGATAGTCATGAGACAAAAGAAAAATTCTATATTTTTTTTTTTGTTGTTAAACAGTAATCACAAGCAAACACATACTCTATTTTGAGTTGACTTGTTATCTATAGCCAAATCAATTAAATATGTGGCAAGTTTTCTTAAAAAAAAGTCATTTACAGATGTTATTTAACTTATATAATTCTATAAGAAATGACATGAAAAGGGGAGGCTAGAAAATAGCACAAAAGATAGGTGAGAGAATAGGAAGTATGCTGGAAAATGGTGCAATAACGATGTAATAGTAGTGGAAATAACACATAAAATACACAATGTAATATATTTTGTTTGAAATAAACATACGTTGTTCATGATCTGATTATGTAGCAAACCAACCACCATGTGGAAGAAGAGGAGGGCCCCCTTTGATGAAATGTAGTGATACTATTTTATATTTTATATTATTTTTTATGTGATCTTATTTAAGAATATTGTGGTTTTTTTTTCATATTAAATTCATAAGAAATGAGAATACAAGTAATTTTATTTAGCATAATATTATGCAAATTATTGATTATCAAGTTCTTTCATTTATATGTTTTCAACTTGGTTTTAAATTCTGCATATAGTTTTATCTATCTACATAGTTCTTGTAGCGGTTTGTATAGTTGCAATATCTTGCACAATTCTTGTAGCAATTTTTAGCAGCATTGTTTCAAAATTCTCATAGCATTTTTAAATGAATGTTTTTTTAATTTTTTATTCTAGTTGCATTTCATCTACGCTCATCTCATGACCTATATCACTTGTGCATATAGCCACCTTGATTTCATAATTTTATGTCTTGGATTGATACATAGACCAAATTAAAATTTTATTTATTAAACATTAAATCTATTTTATATGCCATATCAATTTTGGCCTATCACAAATCAAGCTATCATCTTCAAAAAACTGATGATTATATTGTAATGGATCTATAAATCCTTTATTCCTTTTAACTACCTCGACCGCCACATAAATAACACCTATTAATAAATTAACAATATTATGTTAGTTTATTATTTATTATCTATTAATTATTATCCTATGCTATGCACTATTTCCCAACAGGTATTTCATTAGTCCCATCCTTCTTCTGAGTAATTATGGATAGTATTGAATTCTCTGAAGTAAGTTAATAAATGTAAATGAAAATTTATGATTAATGTTGAGTAGAAGGAGCATATCAACAATTCCTTGTTTGTTTTCAACATATGATCTACTTTATTTGAAATTCCACTCTATCTTTAAATCTTTCTCAACATGGCATTAAGGAGTTTGATGATCTCATGAGACCTAATCTATTTTTTTAACAAATTAATCTTCCCAAAGAAATATTTAAACTCTTTTTATTATGAAGTAAGGGAATTATGAATACAACTTCAATTATTTTAAGATCAATTGAAATCCCCTTTTTTGAGATAATGTGGCCTAGTAACTTACATTCAGTAACCCCAAAGAGACACTTATTTGGGTTCAAAGATATTCCTTGTCCTTGAATCCTATGAAATGATTTTCTTAAATATTTTATATAATCACTATGAATTTTGAAAAATGCTGTCAAATCATCCATGTAAATGACTATGAGTTTCCCATATAGGTCTTCAAAAGCTATTTATATGACCCTTTGAAAAAGTTGATCTAACATAGATTAGGCCAAAATAAATTTTCTCATAAGAAAATATTCCCAATTTTATTATAAAACCTAACTTTAGTCTATCATGAGGATCCACTACGACTTTCTTATACCTTGAATAAACATCCAAGAATGATATTGCTTGGGATATATTGACTAGTTTCAAGATTCATCTAAATAAAGGAAGGGATAATTGTCTTTTTTGATGCCCTATTTAAATTTAAAAAGTCCACACAAAGCCTTTTTTCTCCATTCTTATTTCTTACTAGAATCGAATTCATCACCCAAGAAGAATGTTTAACAAGAAATGTGATTTAGGTTGATAAAATATTTTGAGCTTCTTTGAAGATTAAAGGTTATAAAAATGGATTTACAAGCCTTTAATTTTTATTGAATGGCTTCACTTCTAACTTGAGAGGAATCATATGAGTGATTATGGAGGGTTCATAGGATTTTAAATCTTCATACCTATGTGAACCCCAATCCTAATACCTGCAAAACAAAGAGAACAAGCACCTTAAGTTAGACATTGCAAGCATGAACAAGGATTCCACATGAAATCCATTTACAAACTTCAAATTAAGAAAGAAATCAATAAAGAACACAATGAAACAAGAAAATATAGATTCAATCCTAATTAGAATAGCAAACACATGATCCCATGGGGGAATTGGTGCCAATTTGATGTAAAAATTGGCCTTTCTCAATTCCTAAGATGCAAGCTTGATATGTTGATGATGATTGATCCACTTTGTTGATGAAGGATGAGAGCTCCAAGCCAAAAATCTGCAAAAACCTAACTAAGAACTCAATGGTGATGGATGGAAATGACTAAATATTTTAGCGTAATAACTTTGCATAATTTGTGGATGATGAAATGAGGATGTGAACACTTTATTTATAGAATACCAAGATGGATGAATGTCCAAATTTGAGCAATGTGGGACTAACATTCATCCAATGGCATGATGCCACTTGTCAATCTATGAATGGATGGAAGATGTGCAAGATTTGGGGATTTTGCCAATAAATGCATATTTTTGAATTTCAAATTTGTTGAAATGACTTGTAAGAGGGAAGGGAAAATGCAATAAATGCCATTTGGCTCAAAACAAAGGACATGTAAGATGAAGTTATTGCCTTGTTGGATGTACATGCTGACTTGGAATTTTTGAATTCAAATTTGGAGAATATTCCAAAAGATGCCTTGTGAGGAAAATAGGGATTTAATAAATGAATTAAATCTATTTTCATGTGAAAATTGCAAAATCTTGAGGATGGGACACGATTTAGACTTAAATTAATCAAGGGTTAATTAATTTAATAGGAGATTAGATGATGTGACCTATTTGAGTCAAATTTATGGATTTATTTAAATCAAATAAGAGAGGAATATGATAAGAGAATAATTAAATAAGGATTTTTGATTTATTTAATTAAAAGATATGGTGTTAGATTAAATCAAATAAGGTTTTAATTTATTTAATTTAATGGATAGACTTTAGAGATTTAATCAAATAAAATTAATTATTTAATTAAATAGGGATAATTAGATCAGATTGATTGATTTAATTAACAAAAGAGAGACTTAATTAAATAACTGGTTTATTTAATTAAGGAAGGAATATTGATGAATTTAATTAGATAAGGAGATTTGATCAAATGGTTAGACCGAGGGATGATTCAGGATAAAATGATGTTAGTAGTCAGGATTAGATGCACAATGTCAATCGATATATTTTACGTGTCTACATTCTTCCCCTCTTTGAAGCAATGCACCTGTTGTGTTGGTTCAAAGAAGAAATAATTTTGATCAAAGCCAAGATTTTTGTTATTTAAAAACTTGCCCCACTACTGCCTGGCAAGAGAAAACATGCCATTATAATGCCCCCTCGAGAGATTGGATGAAATTTTTTTATTTTTGGGTGATCTCACGAAAAAAAGAGGAGAAAGTGCCTGACAGGTCTGAAAAGGCTCCAAGAGGCCAAAAACATGTCTAAATGCAATAAAACAATGTAAAATAGGCCTCAACTAGACGAAAACAAGTTTGGGGGTCCAAAACCTTGGCAGGATAGCTAATCAGGGTGAAAAACCCTAATTTTCAAGATTAAAAGGGGCCCGAGGGGTTACTTTGAAGTCACTTTCATACACTTCCATTTGCAACCTCGATATTTGAGCTCTGACCTCCTGAGGATATGGCGCAACAACAGCTGCACCTGCACATTTCTGATCGAGTTCAGACGTACCAGTGGCCACCTGGCATTGGGGCATCAGTAAGTGACCCTTTCCTGAGCTTCATTTTTCATTTATTGCCTTCATTTAATGCTTTTAAAGGCCGGTCCGTCTGTAGTGGCGCTATATAGCACCACTCGGTAATCAAATTGCGCTACTTGGTGTTAAATAGCACCACGGTGGTGCAGTTTGGAGTTTGAAAACTCCAACGCTGAGCTCAGGGCTGGCAGGGCGGTTTGCAAAGTGCAATGTGGTGGTCTTGTGTCTGCCCAAAGTGCACCACTAGAAGAGAAAGTGCACCGCGGTGGTGTGATTTTTTTCTTTTAAGCCCTAGTGTTGGAGTTTGATTAGAAATAAAATTGCGACGCCTTCACGGATTGCACCATTGGAGAAGTTTTTTGAATGCCCGATGAAGAATTTTTCAAATTTTTTAACAAGGTGACCTTCCTTGATGCAGGATGCGGCGAGGGAGCTCTACTCTCAAGAATACAGGTCGCGAGACTTGTTTGGCTATTTGTGGGACTTGAGTGACAGCGACTAGAATCGACTTTGGATTGCGGGGTTATGGTACATTGCCTACGTAGCACCCATTCACACTCACCTAGGGATGCTGTCAGCATTGGCCGAGAGATGGCATAGCGAGACCTCTTCATTACATCTTCCCACTGGTGGGGCCACTGTCACCTTAGAGGACATTTGGCATATTTTGAGATTGCCGATTCACGACTGACGGGTGATTTTTGACATGGACAAGGGGTGCGAGGCTTGCCACAGAGTCCTCGCCACACAGGACATCATTTTTTACGAGGGACAGATAGAGCTCGAGCGGTATAAGATCTTGGCGCCTCCCTTCCACTAGGTGATTGCATCCATCATTTCGGGTCTCGTTGCCCTTGACAGACGAGGCCGATACTTCAGTCCCGACTGAGGATATTGCTAGGAGCAGATGGTTTGAGACAGGCCAGTTCATTTTGCATGGGGGCCTGTGCTTCTCGCATCCTTATACAGAGATCTGCACGAGTACATGTACATGGATGGAAAAACACTCAGAGCAGGGGTGACTCTCCTTCATGTTTGGGTGTGGGAGCACATTGCTGTGCTGCATCCACGTGTTGTTTTAGTTTCGATGCTGCCAGACAATCCCCTTGTGTGGCGATATAGAGGCAGTGTGTCCTTTACACACACCGGTGAGCATGAGATCCCCTACTGGAGGAGGGTTCTTGATGAGATGTAGGTGTTCACATGGTGACTATACCTTGGTTGGCTTGGATGGGCCGACAATACTGATAAGTTGTTCTACACCCGCCAGGACCCATTCATGCAAGGGCAGGAGCACACCATGATTGAGAGGTACTTGCCCGGGTGTGTGCAGCGTCAGTTCAGTGAGCCTCAGGATTTCCATGATGATGATTACGTAGTCATCTTCGCCCGCACCATGACACAGGTTTCATGGGGGTGGTATATTCCTGCTTCAGAGGCTGTGGACAACTTCAGGCAGTTGGTAGCTCGACTGTGGGCTTATGATCAGGGGCCTGCAGACCCAAGTATGACTGAGGCCTATAGGGATTGGTTCTGGCCTCTGCTTCGATTGAAATTCTAGGAGCAGTCCCAGATCTGTAGAGAGTTAGAGGCAGAGGGGGAGGATGAGGATGAAGGGCTGATGTTCGATAGGATCAGCTAGTTGTGCCTCCAATTCAGCTGGATCAGGCAGATGTGCACATGCAAGACTAGTAGGAGGTACCAACAAGTCCGCCACAAGCTGGGGGTGAGGATCAGCCTCAGGTGCAGCCTTAGGTACAGCCAGCAGTGCAGCCGGTGGGGCAGGTGGATCCTCGAGATGCGTTGATTGCGCAACTACAGGCCCAGGTGCAGACTGTGGTAGCTGAGAGAGATCAGGCTCGAGCTGAGAGAGAGTAGATGAGGGCTGAGAGAGATTAGGCCCTACAACAAAGACATGCTACATATTTATAGGCAGCCACAGAGCTAGGCCGAAGACAGTAGCTAGAGAGCATGGTAGCCTCCTCTTCCCAGGGTACAATGTCCGTTTGGTCTTACAGGGATGCTGTCCGAGAGGCCGAGTACTATCAGAGGCATTATCATGAGGTCGTACCTAGAGGAGGATGGGTCCCAGAGTAGTCAAAGCAGACCAACTATAGACCAATAGAGGGTCACGGTGCAAGAGGTGAGGGCAACATACATGAGGACTAAGCTTGATCAAGATGATACGATACTTTTTGTGCCTTATGGGCTCATTTTTGATAGCCTGATGGG
>VDFB02071347.1:0-14357 GCA_007258455.2 Sequoia sempervirens | reverse complement strand
CCACCATGGATTCATTTTTTATGTGATCTTCCGCCTCTTCCCTTGATTTGTTAGCATTTCCTGTGTATTTTATTTAACATTTAGATATCTTTCAGCCAAATTTGAGGAGTTGTCAATTAAATTAATGTTAATTTTAATAATTGACGTTTTGAATAGATGTAATTTAAACCTTTTTTCAGTCAGAAATTATAAGAAAAGTAGCATTTTTTAGCAGGCTTCACATATTTTTTTTTTTAATCCTTAACGACTTTTATGCTTATTCGTATTACTATTGCAGATATTTTTCACTGTGTATATATATATATATATATTTTGGCTCAGAGAATTTCTGAACTGTTTTGAAGCTTTGGGCGATCAACTTTTGGTTATTAATCTCCTTTTAACTTGTTATTAATCCTTAACAGTGAGCCTAACCTTAGGAAATTTTGCCCCGGTGGTGATGAATTTATTTTCGAGGTGTATAATGGGAAGAAACCTATCAATTGAATATGCCAATTTCTCTTGGATGCTTGAAGAAACACAATGAAGTTGTTGTAATGCATATTCCAGACATCTCTTCCTCTAGAGGCCAAGTCTGAGTGCTTTGTCACTTCTGCCAAAGTTGTCTTTGAATAGTACCAAACCTTGTAATTTCATTTGAGCCGACACCAAATTGGGTAGAGAAAAGCTTGTTGCAGGGTCTAGTGTGACATTTGTTCAATATTTCTTTCTTTTTTCCTTGAGCTTTATTTTATTCTAAAATAATTGTCTTATTATGTGTACACAGATTGGAATCCATCCATCTTGGGCTTTGTAATATTGTTCCTGCAAACTCTGTACATTTGTGTTCACCGTGTGATTTGAGAGGTTAAACATGAAAGTTACTATTTAAGTAAAAACCAGAGAAAAATTCATGATGACAGAATTCTTGTAGGGCTGTTGTGCTTGATCTGCTTTTCCCTGCACATCTTGAAAAATTTGGGTTACGTTTTTGCACAGCTGCTTTACAATGCTTGCTTATTGTATCCACAAACAAGGTCTTTTGAAGTTTAAGAGTGACCAAATGCAGGAATACATCTATGCCTGGTACTTTGACATTTGAGGATCATTTACAACTACTCAGGTTTAGGATTTTTCCAGATTTATGAGTGTAGAACTTGTTAATTCTTAGAAAAAACTTGATTGCAAGTGTTTATATGAAGTGATTGGTTTGCCAAGACTGCCCTAAGCTGAATATTGATTCCTTAGTGACCTTAGCTATCTGCCTTCCTTGTTAACATTTCTCTATGACCATACCAATGGTAAAAGTATCCACAATCAACATTATTGAAACATCAAACTTCTAAATATTCATAATTAAGTCTAATGATACCAAACTTAAATGAAAATCATGCATCTTGACAATTGTATGAGTTTTGTAACTGCATCTTTAGTTTCAGGTTTCATGCCCTATTAACATCTTCATTATGGTAATCCCCTTTTTTCATTTCATTCAAATTGTCTTTGCACATTCAAGACAAAATTGTATTTTCAGGTTGATTTACTCTGCATTTTTCTTCCATTGCAAACATTTTAATACTCTTTTTGTTAATGAACTAAATCTGTACCATACTTTTCTCCCAAAAAATCTTATACTAGAACCTTCGTATGTGTTTAAAAGTTGAATCCCTTGGCCAGAATGGGCATCCTCTCTCATATTTACTACTCCAATTTCTTGAGTTATTGCTTGCAAGAAATTCTCATTATCTCAAACAGAAGGTGAATCTGCCATAGGATTTATTGTAGATATTGGTAATGCCAAAATATAATTGTCACTACCAAAAGGGTGAATCTGTCAGAGGATTTATTGTTTGTAATTGTAATCCCTAGAAAACTATAAAGAAAACGCCCTTTCCACAATCAAACTCCTTTTTTAATAGATTAAATTTTATTTTTCACTTTTCAGTTTTACTTGTGACTTTTAATATAAGAGTTAAATTTTTAATTTTAACAATTTTAATTTAGTTTATTTTTAATTTGAATATTGAAACCAATCTATAATTACTTACAAATGTATGTTTAACTAAAATAAAGATAGATGCTTATATAATATAATATTATATATTATCAAATCATATATTTTGATATATTATATTATTTATATATTATACATTAATAATTATAATGTTAATATTATATGTGCTATAAAATAACATATGTATATAATAATTATAGTTATTTTATTCTATATATCAATTATATATAATATAGTATATATATTACGAGGATGGGGTAAGACTAGATTCTTTAGCCAATTGAGCTAAGACTTCTACCTCCAACATAATCATATTACTAATAGCTATAATATATATTAATTAGGGAAAAAAATTATACTCTTTTCATACGTTTGTGTAGTACATGAGGTCAATTGTTACATCTTTTATCAAATGATATTTCATCTCCATCTCCATCTCCATCTCCATCTCTATCTCTATCTCTATCTTCCTCTCTATCTCTCTCGCTTTCTCTCTATATCTCTCTTTCACTCATAGACACTCCTTGTTTCTCTCTCCCTATATCTATCTTTATCGCTCTATCTCTCTCTTCTTCTCTCTTTCTATCACTTGTCACTATCACCTCCTCTATCTCACTATACCTCTCCCTCTCTCTTCCTTTCTCCCTATCACTCCCTCTTATCTCTCTACTCTCCCTCTCCATCTCTCTATCCTTCACCCTCCATCTCTATCTATTTATACTTATATATATATCTCTCTCTTTCTCTCAATATATCTATCTTGCATATACACACACATTCCCTATTTATCCCTATCTCCATCTCTATCTCTTGACTTGTCTCTAACCTTCTTTAGACTCTCTTGGATCGTCTATCTTGATCTACCTCTCTATTTATATCTCACTATCTCCACCTCTCTTATTCACTCCATCTCTCCCACTCTCTCTCTTTCTCTACCTCTATCTCCCTATCTTTCTATCTCTCTCCATATCTCTCTATCTATCTCCCTATCTCTCTTTCCCTAGATCACTCTCTCTATATCAAGTCCTCTATATATATCTCCCTCTCCCCCTCCATCTCCCTCTCTATATATTGAGAGTTATCTTTCCCTCACTCCCCTCTCTTCTCTCTCCCCCTCTCTACCTATCTCTCCCCCTCTCCTCTCTCTACCTCTACCTATCTCTCTCCCTTTCTCTCCCACTTTATCTCTCCCCATATCTTCCTCCCTCATTCCCTCATTATCCCCTATCTATCTCTCTATCTCTATCTTCATCTCTCTCACCTCTATCTCTACACATGTTTCCCTCTCTATTCATCTGATCTCTCTCTGGACCTCTATATCTATATCTCGTTGCCTCTCTATCTCTCTATGTATTCTCTTTAATACCTCTATCTCATTATCTCTCCATATCTCTCTACCCCTATATCTCTCCCTCTCTACATCTCTCCTTATATCACTTCCTATTTCTATCTTTATCTATCTTGCCCTCTCTCATCCTATCCCTCTCCCTCCCTCTATACATATTTGTCTTTTCCAGATATCTATCTATCCCTATCCCCTCTCTCTTTTTATCCCTCTCTCCTCTCCATATCCCTTTCCTTCTTCATATCCATCTCTATCTATTTCTTCCTCTTTATCTCTATCTCCTTACCCCCTCTCTCTTTATCTTCTATCTCTTTCCTTTTTCTATCTCTATATCTCTTTATCTTCTATCTCTTTCCTTTTTCTATCTCTATCTATTGTAATGTCATCTTAATAAAAGATTTTTAAAGATGCCATAAAACTCTTACAAAATTTGTAATATTATTTTATATATTATATTTTATTATTTATGTCATCAAAATTGAATTTACTACCAGCAATTCATTTGAGAAAATTCACCGTCATGAAAAAATTCACCTCATGGAAATTCACCACCAGCAATTCACCATCATGGAAAATTAATCACAAATTTTTAATGTGATGGATTTCTCACTATTGTGAATTGCTAGTGGTGACTTTTCCTTAGGTGAATTTGTCATGGCAAGTGAATTTTCCCATGTAATAAAAATTGATGACGGTGAATTTTCCTATAACCATTATTTATATATTATTTATTATACTTATATTTATATTATATATTATATTGTATAATATATAAATTGATAAATATATGTATATGTATGTTATATTTAATATAATGTAAATTTATTTTCAAAATAATAGTATAATTATATTTATTATTATATAAATTAATATATAAAAATCTAATAGTTTAATTGATTTATAGAGAAAGCAAGAGAGAGGAAGAAAAAGAAAGATAGAGGGGAAGACAATTTTAAATAGAGAGGTGGATATATAGAGAGAGAAACTCAAAAGATAGAGAATGAGAGAAAGAGACATATTGAGAGCTAAATTTGTACTCCACTATCATCACCCCTTAAATTGAATAACCACAATTTTGAAGCTCAATTTGTTATTTAAATTAAATATATTTATTTCTTATTATATATGCTATTTTAATTTTACATAATCTAACTTATTAAATATATTTTTAAAATTTTATAAAATTATGTACTTATTAATGCTAACTTTTCTTTATTTATTAGTAGTGATAGTGAGCCATATAATTAAATAAACAAAATAATTAGTATTATTTTTATTTAGTTATTTATTAATTTAATAGGCTTACTTTATTATTAAATTTAAAATCTTGAAATTATTATTTTTATTAACATTTAGATTACATATATTTTGACTTTGCATTTTTTTTCTCTATTTTAGTTTTTAATTTAGATTTTAATTTAGAATTATTAGAATTATTTATGTCTATTTGTCAAATTAAAATAATAATAAAGGTTAGTAGAAGTAGTTCAATTTATAATTATTTCTATTCTATTCAAATTTCAGCTATTACAAGTAGAAAAAAACATATTTTTAACTTTAATCTTAATTTCTAAGATATTTATTTAATTTTTTTGAGATATTTTATAATTGTTTAATAATATTATATATTTATCTTCTTAAGTTTTTTTAACAATATTTTTATTATATTTTTTAAATTATTTTATAATTATAGAAATAATACTCCTTTTTAATTTAATAATGAAATTTGTAAAGAATGTAGATATAGAAAATCAAATCTATTGTTAATTCATTTTAGTATATGATTATAAACACCAAAAATTCATTAGATGGGTGTGAGGTTGTATGGGCCTTGAGACAACTTGACCTCATAATATATCAAAATTCAAGAACATATAATCAAATAATATCTACACAAGTCATTTTGTTGTATATGAAACTCAAGCAAAGCAAGTATGGGTATAAGTGGAACATTGACATAGTGGAATTTATGTTTCCCAAAGGTGATAAACAAGTGCAAACAAGAGAAATGAAATAATATATAGAAGGTCAATCCTAAGGGACTCCAACAAACAAAAACATTGTAACTTAGTATACACACTTGATGAAAAATGACGTCCTATGTAATTTCCAAGTGGCTTCCTTTATTGGTGCTCTCTCTATAATTTCCAACTTCCCAATTAGTACAACTAAATGACTTGTCAAATGTACTTGTAAATGTTGGTAAAGAAGTTAATAGTGAGGGAGAGAGAGAGGCACAGAGAGAGAGAGAGAGAGTGAAAATAGAGTATAAGAGATAGAGTGATATCAGGGAGAGTTAGATAGAGTGACATAAAGAGAGATGGGTAGAGACATGTCATTTTGGATTGTTGGCACAAAACACTTGGTAAAAAACTAGACTATCGTAAATTGTCTATCTACATTTCCCTTTATATAAGAGGGAGAGTTAGATAGAGTGACATAAAGAGAGATGGGTAGAGAGATATATCCCCATAGATACATGTCATCTTTGGATTGTTGGCACAAAACACTTGGTTAAAAACTAGACTATCATTTTTCTATCTAAGTTTCCCTGTATACCTCTTATTTCTCTCTTATGCCTTCTATCTCTCTCACTCACACACACTCTCCCTATCTCTTTATCTATCTCTCTACCTCTTCCCCAGGTCTCTCTATCTCTCTCCCTCTCTCTATTACTTGTCTATATCACCTCCTTTATCTCTCACCCTTGCCCTCTCTATCTCTATCTTTCCATCTCTCCTTGTCCCTCTCTATCTATATCTCATTATATCTCTCTTATTCACTCCATCTCTCCTACTCTATATATCCCTCTCTACCCCTCTCTATTTATCACTTCCTATATACTTATCTCTCTATCTCTCCATCTACCCCTCTCTCATTATCTCCCTCTTTCTATTTCATCCTCTCCCTCTTTCTCTCTCCTTCTATCTCTCTCACCCCCTCTATCTTTCCCAAGTTATATCTATGTCTCTATCTCTCCCTATCTTTCCCTCTCTCCCTATTACTCCCTCTCTCCCTATCTCTCCCTCTTTCAATATCTCCCTACTTCTCTCTCCTCTCTATAAATCTCTCCCCCTTCTCCCTCACCCTCTCTCTCTCTCCATATCTCGAGCTCTAGTTCTTATATACCACACACTCCATGTTTCTCCCTCCCTATCTCCATCTCTATCTTTCCCCTATATTTCTCTCCCTTTCTCTATTACTTGGCTCTATCACCTTATTTTTTCTCTCTTTCCCTCCTTATCTCTTCGCCTGCCTATTTATATATCATTATCTCTACCTCATTCACTCCATCTGTCCTTCTCTCTCCATTTCTCTCTATCTCCCTCTCACTCCTCTATCTATTTTCTATCCATATCTTTCTATCTCTCTCTCTATCTCTCTATCCCCCTCATGTCTCTCTGTCCTCTACATATCTCTCTCCCTCTCTCCATCCCCATCCCCATCTCAATCTTCTTATCTCTCTATATATCTCCCTATTCTCTCTCTATCTCTCTCTCTCTTCCCCCCTCTCGTCCCCCTTTATCTCCTCCTCTTTCTATCTATATCTCTCTTTCTCTCTCTCCCTCTCTCCCTATTACAAACATAACATGATCCTATTGTAATGGAACCTGATTATCATCCTGATTGAGAGATTTTATTTTAGTCATGTTTGGATCCCTATAAGTGGATGCATAGTTGATTTGAAGCTGTCAATTCTCCAAAAAAAATAAAAATTCTAAATGGCCTACCAATTGGCTTCATGTATTACACAAATGTATGCAAAAAATAGACCAAATGTTTTTTGTAATTGACCTTCCACAACTCTTCGATGTACCCATTGCATGCACAAGTTGCAATTGCCACACATTTACTGTGGATGGCAGTTGGTGTACCCTGTGTGTTGCATCCACCTTCTGCCTTCTTAGATGCATTTACTCGGGATGGCAGTTGGTCAAAAATATCTTGGATTGTTGACAAAAAGAGAGCATTGAGAATATTTTGCAGAATCTTGAGGTAAGTGATTTGCTCTGGTTTGATTTCTCTGTAATTCTTTCTATGTTTTATTTGATCTATAAAGATGTTTTGGGTAATTTTTTTCACGCTAATGCACAAAATGGATTTATTGAAGATGCTTTAAAAACTTTCAAGCAGATGGAAACAGTGGGGGTTAAGTCAAATTTCACAGCCTTTTTCAGCGCAATTTTTATAACTAAAAACTAGAAAGTTTTTGTTTTTATAAACTTCAAGATCCTAGATCAGTTTTAACTCAAGATCCCTAAAAAAAAAATATTGAGTTGGGGATAAGGATGGTGCGTCCCTACTACTTTCAAGATAATGTTTTAAAAGATGTTAGCTTTTACTTTGCCATGCAGCTAAATCTGCTATAAATAGAGTTAAAGTCTAAGCTGTAATGTGTGCCTGTAGTCTTCTCTGTCTAATTGAGAGCCCTGCTTTCTCATATCTAGGCATGGAGAGATTTGCATGTATCTTTTCCCAAAAGCTGTTAGAGTTCAGCATTTGTGTTTTATGTGGCTTCTAGTGTTGGTCATCATACGATAGTGAGTAATTTGTGATTGAAATATAATTAAGTAGAAACAATTTAGATAGAACTTCTTGCAATGTCTTATTTCTAAATACCACTTCATTGACTGCACAACATCTTTTCTTGAGAATCTATACATAGCCAAATCACTTTTCTTGTGTTTTAATTACAACTTTCCTGACATCTTCTTTTACTATTGAATGTATAGCAGCTATAAATGCAATGGTTGCCAGACCTTTCTTGGTAATTCAACTTGAGGTAACTCACTTGCCACTATTTATGTGAAATTTTTTATGTTCATTTCATTGTATACATTTTTGGGCAACTTTATTTTCCTTATTCTTTACACTATTCTGCTGACAGCTTTCCTCTCAACTTTATTTACTATTGAATGTATAGCAGTTGCTACTGAAGTTGCAAATGCAATGGTTGCTAGAGCTATTTTCACAATAGCTACAGTACAGATCAAATCATCTTCACATGTTAATCTTAATACACTGTTCTTTACAGAGCTTATGAATTATACAGTAGATATTTCCTCGCATTTTTCAGCCATTTTACTGTTTATTGTCCTTTGCAAAAATACCAATTATACTGGTTTTTGTTCTTCAAAGACAAAATGTCAAAACTGTATAGCAGATGCTGCTACACTGTTGAATGCAATGAACAGTAGAGCTTATGAATTATGCAGTGAATATTTCCTTCAAATTTTATGCCATTATACTGGTTATTGTACTTTGCAAAAATACCCTGTAGTTCAAAATCATATTTTATTAATTAAAATGAAGTTTCAATAAAATATATATGCATACCTTCATTTATTTAAAAGTTCGACACTATCCGTCTAATTTCTTTGTCCTCCAAATAGAAGTCTCACCACCAATAGCAGTCCACAAAAAATAGAATTGAATAGAATGATCCTGTTAGATTCCATCTTAAGTTGCATACCTTGGCAAAACTCCCATTTCTCTTTTGATACTGTTAAGACTCAAATTTGGTAAATAGGAATACTGTTACTCTGTGTTTGCATAAAATGCTTCTTGATCCAAAGCTCCAATGTTGTCGCTGACAAATAGGAGACAAGTTACAATTCATACTTATGTGGGGTTTAGGAATCGGGGAAAATTACAATTTAATGTGTAGCAGCGGGGAAAATTACAATTTAATGTGTAGCAGCACGAAACAATTTAACTACAAACAATTCATTTGATGCAGCTGCATTTAAGTTCTGAGCTTTGATTGAAAGATGGGGATGCAATGTGGTTGTAGAAATATTAATGTTTTTATATGACAATGTCCCAAAATGCAACAACCAGGTTGGAAGCTGCATATATTTAATTGTCTTTTTCTGTTGTTTTCATTGATTTACATGTTATGCCTTGTTTTTAAAAATTATTTTTTATTGCTTCTTGTTATAGCAGCAACGTTTACTGGGTGTAATAATGCCAATTTTTTAGGGTTCCTAGCCGCTTGGGCAGGACTATAATTAAGTAGTTTTGCAACAGACAACTAGTCTTTACAAACATTTTGTATTGCAACAGAAACTCCAGCCTTATAGTTACAAATGCTTACCTGGAGTTGACATAACTTTCAAACTCTCAGTGAATAAGGCCTAGGCTCAACTATATCTCTTTATTATGGTACAAAATTTCTAGAGAGAGTATCGGATATGCATCCTTGCAATATTCATACTTAGATTTGTAGCAGATACACTGGATATATTAGGGCTTTATCTCCTTATCTATTTGAAGCATTGATACGCTATATTTTTATGCAGCATTTTGCTCTTCTTTTATCTACACTGAAGTCAAGATTTAAGATTGTCTTCTGAATGTGTAGTCAACAAGGTGTAACATATTAAGGCAAATGTTTTATTGAATGGGAACAGGTACCCAGTTGCATGGAGAATTAGGAAAGGAGGGCTATCATGCATAGGAGAAGGGGATATTTGAATAAAGGGATAAGGTCGGCTCTTCAAAGTTGTAGTGTTGCTTCTTGTATGTATAATAGGAGACAAGTTACAATTCACACTTATGTGGGTTTTAGGAGTCTCCTTTGAAAACAACCCTGAAAATTTTTCCAACAAACTCTGCCCATTCTTCTCATCGGCCTCCTTCACAACATGACACAATTTGTGTAGAATCTTTAGGTAACTCACTTGCAATGATTCCATTTAAATTTATTATGGGAATCTGTACACGTCCAGATCACTTTTGGTTCTGTGGTTTTATCTGTGGTTGTTTCAATATATAATACTATTATAATAATTGTATGTTCATTTGACAATTTAAACTTTTGGTTATTTCTCTTTTCCTTGTTCTTAAGGCTATTTTTGTTACACTTTTCCTGACAACATAATTTACTATTTAATGTGTAGCAGCTACAACTGAAGCTGTAAATGCAATGGTGGCCAGAGCTATTTCGTCATAGTGAACAGTAGAGATTGGAACATCTTCATATGTTAAACTTAATACATTCTTCTTTAGAAAGCTTATGCATTATACAACAAATATTTCCTCAGTTTTTTGCCACTATACTGGTGCTTGTACTTTAAAGACTGTCAAAATTTAAGGGATTGCGTGACAAAAAGTAAATATTATTTTCTATTGAATGTATGGCAGGTGCTGCTGAAGCTGTAAATGCAATGGTTGCCAGAGCTATTTTCAAAGAATAAACTATAGATATTGTATCATCTTCATATGTTAATACTTTCTTCTTTACAAAGCTTATGCATTCTACAGTAAATATTCCTCAGAGTTTTGTGCCATTATACTTGTTCTTCTACTTTCCAAAAATACACTATGCTAAATTTACAAACTGACTTCTAATTTCATATAATATTTTGTTCAAAATCAAATTATTAAATACCGCTATATTTGCCACCATTCATATCTTTACATTTTCTCCTAATTTTATCTTTCACAATACCAAAAAATAAAAATTATCACATCCCACTCCACCCAAGCGCATCCCATTGCACTAATTGATCATTAGTTTGAAGTGACAAATATATAATTAGAGAAAGTCAAATAGGGATCTTGGGGGATGGACCCATCGACCTTGGGATTTTTTGATCATGCCCTTGTTGGGGTCTTGCCTCCAGCAAGGAGGAATATTCAAGTGGTCTTGGAAGACGTCTACTGCCTTGTTAACAAGAGCAGGATCCCGCCCACTGGCCAGGTGAAACCGCTCTTGGTGGCCGTGGTATCCATCCAAGAGATGAAGGTACGCCTCTAAGTTGTGGAAGCAGGAGGGGTCGCTTGTGGGTCGGAGGAAGGGGGATTTGGTGTGATCCAGCTGCAGCTCCTCTCCTACGTGGGAGTAACTCCACGGCAGGCTCTCCATCCATTCTCCCACTAATTGAAAATACTCATTGAACACAATTCTGGGAACCTTCGGAACTACGTCGTGCGCATTCACCACTCGCAGGATTTTGAACCCCAACCCCTCGAGGCCCTCCTTGAAGGCCGAATTTCCCACCTGCGGGCCTGTGAAAGAGAAGACGGTGATGGGAACCTTCTCATTCTCATTCTCCTTCTCCTCGTTGATACCCGTCTCTGCAATGTCATACGTGCTCAACATTGCGAGCATGCTCCCAAGGCTATGGCCCGTGATTGTTATGCTCAACTTTTCTCCCTTGTACATTTCAATTATTCTTCTAACCTCGGCGTGTATTTGCTCCTGTGCGCTGGATTTGGCGAAGCGGCAGTCTTTCTTGCTGGCAGTGTAGAGGTTGAGAAACCCCGACTCCACTTTGACACGGGGGTCGGGATGGTCGCAATGGAAACCCGCGGGTTTGAGGAAATCCATGAGGTCCGCCACCCACTCGAGACAAGTGACGATGCCTCTCCACGCGATGATGATATTGCGCCACCCAAGTCTCTTTATTTCTTTCTTGTCCTCTGCCACGACCACGAACCCCATCCAGTTGGCGTGGTTGCTCCATCTCCAATGCCTGTCCTGAAAGCACACTCTAAGCGTTGACCCGCTTAGGTGGCTGGTGTGGGGCCATGTAATCTGTTGCTTCCACTAACTTCAGTTTCCGTTCCCTAAGCAGTCCCGTAAACTGTAGCGGTCAGCAGTCAGCCATCCAACTCCCGCACATAAACAAATTCAAATCACCGTTGCCGCGCTGCAGAAGTTTGAACTGATTAAAATAAAGAGAGCCTAGCATTCCATATGGTTATTGCAGCGAAACGGAAGGGAAATTCTCTGATAGGAATGTATGCAAAGTGTGGAAGCATAGACAAGGCCCGTGAACTCTTTGACCGAATGCCTCAAAGAAATGTGATCTCATGGAATGCCATGATTGTAGGATATACGCAGAATTGAATTTGTTGAAAAGGCTTCAGGAACTTTCAAGCAAATGCAATGGGCAGGCGTAAAGCCAGACTTTGCAACCTTTACTTACACAGGCAGGGCCAAACTTCGCAACCTTTGCCTGCACAGTCAGGGCCAGACCTTGCAACCTTTTCCTGCAGCCACCCTGCCTGTGCCAAAATGCGAGTTTTGTAATAAGGTATGCAATCCGTCAAAGGATTAAGGACATAAATTTGGTCAGATTTTGTAGTGGCAATTACCCTGGTAGACATGTATGGAAAATGTGGAAGCATAGACAAGGGTCGTGAACTGTTTGACCTGATAAAAAAGGTAAGTTTCCCCTTCCTTTCTATTTTTTTTCAAACCAGCCAGCAGGTAGTATTGCTTACAAAATGTGAAAGATAATTTTTCCCATCCTGATCATGGAATAGGAATAGAGACTGTGATCCCAAAGGCGGATAAGAAGATTTCACACATTTTCAGAAAGATGTTAACATTGTTTCGTGATAAATATGAGGTGAGGTGTGAGAAAGCTTAGCTTAAACGGTGTTTAAGTACTGCAACGATTTTTGTATGGTGTCCGACTGTGTTCCAAGCGGGTATTATGGTAATAAGATGAATGCTTTGGTATCAATAATATGACTTACCAATAATTCTTACATAATTCATTTTTCATTACACGCAAATGTTTAGCACAATTAGAATAATTTACAAATTAACATAAATTTACCACCCTCTAATTAATGAATCTTAATATTAAAACTATTTAAGGCGTACCATGAAATTTAAAAAATTATTTTAGATGGGTTTCATATTATCCTTCTTTATGAAACCAATCAAGCACAAAAAATGATAAATACCTACATCCACTTCAAATTTAATCAAACTTAAAAATAAGAACATGTTGATATTCTCAAAATAGACAAAATAATATTAAATAACTATACATTCATACCTCATGAGTGCTAGGAATTGTAACATAATATTAATACACGACACCAACCAAGTGATTGTTGAAGTCAAAGGAGATGAAGTATATCATGGAAATAGCACGTGCCAGGAGAGAATCATATTGAGTACATAACATAGGGAAGCTACATGTCATAACAAAAATCAGAAATAAATTGAACATGTACTTGTAATGTTTCCTTGACTAAGGTTTTGGTGTTTGATACATCATAGCTTTACCTCTACAATTTTAATAGTTAAGATGACAAAATACAACTATATACATCTAACTACCATGTGGGGGCATCTAACCAAAACATAATAGTATAATACTATTGTATAAAGAGGGATAGGGGCACTACCTCACCTCCTACCTTGAGTTTTTTATGTAGGTAACCCCTCAACCTTGATCCAATAGACTCTCCATGCGATTTGCACTTAACTAGATATGGTTATCAAATTATGCATAGGGTGATTAAGAACATATGAGAATAGGTGGCACTCCATAAGCTTCATCTATTACAACTATTTGTAGCTAACCTATAAGTAACCACTTAAAAAACAAGGCATCCTTATTAACCACTAAAGTTAATAAAATTTATCTCAATGATTAAAACAAATTAAAAATTTATTGAACTATAAGGAGTCTATAATCCCTAATTATCAAACATTTTTTATAAGTTACCATGTAGTGATAGATTAGTGCCTAAATAAAAGTAAAATACTAATCTTATGATAGATACATTATCTATCAAGAATTGTGACCTTATGATAATTCAATTAGCAATGAGTAAACATGATAGGGTTTAACTATCTTTCATTATTAGAATGCAAGAATGATAAAAAGGTGAAATTTAAAGATATTCAAGACTAAAGCAAGTACAATAATAATAATTCCAAAAAAAATATTTTCATGGCATGTTTTCTTCAAAAGAGTAGTGATAGTACAACTAACTCAATTTTCAAGTTTAGTAATGTGACCATGACACTTATACATGTGAATAGGAATATTCTATGTTCTCATGTAATCACATCAATTTATGGTTCAACATCATAGTCATTCATTAAATACATTAGATAATATGCTTTATACCTCTCATTCTATCCCATTCCCATAATAGGGTTTCACTACTAATTAGTCATTGTCACGATCCATCATTAACATAGAAGAGTCTAAACACTAGGATACATACTCATTCACCATTCATTCATCTCAGTGAACCCTT
>VDFB02071345.1:0-21437 GCA_007258455.2 Sequoia sempervirens | reverse complement strand
TGTTGGTGGTTGATTTGCCTATGCTAGTGGTGATTGTCTCATTGATGTCGTATATCAAGAGTGGGTACATTTTCTACTACGTGTTTATAGGTCCCTCACTATCCCCCTCAACTTGAACACCTCTCTCATGAGTCACAACTCGCTCTCTTTAGCATCTCTATGTAAGAACACAATCTCTCTATCTTAGTCATAATGAATTGTATCCTTAGGTGATTGAGGTTAGTTAACATACATGTTCCCTCTATACCTTATCCCTTGTTTGATCTATTTGGCCCTAAAAGCTATCTCATACAACCTTTTCACCATGAGCTCGAGGCACTCCCTAATCTCACTCTATTGTGAGCATTATGATATTTTCCACTACCTGGTCTCTCTCCTTAATAAGGGACATGACCTATGTCATGGACTAATCCACTCTAATCCCTCTCTTCTCAAATGATACTCTCAATTGCATTATGAGCTAAAAATTCTCAACATGTTACCTTGTAGTCTATTGTGGTTTATAGTTGGCTTGCACACCATGATTTAGTGACATGATCTCAATTATGACTTGATTGATGAAGTCAAACCATATTTGTGTACACAATGAAAAATAAAAATAATTTTTTAATTAGTCTCACATCACCATATATAATCAAAACAATAAATATAACTAGTACTCTATAATAATCACAATATTATAACAATAAACATGAATCTCATACTTGGGTTCTCAATTTTCCAATCAAGGTCTAGCAGGGTTTGTGTAGTCATGACCATCAATTTTGTGGGTATGAGCTATAGAGAACCTTGAAATTTTTGCATTTCTTAACTCCCTTAGCTATGTTTGGATGCAGGCTGTTGTAGTGGCTACAATCATCTCACTCACTTGAGGTCATGACCGAGGTCTCTCCATTGTTGCCATTGTACCCTACTCTCACTATCAACATTGACTTGTTGGATGTGCCTCAACACCCTCCTCCTCATTCTCATCTCCCTCCTCCTCCCCCTCCTTCAATCTCTCCTTTGACCCCTCAAAACCTACATTTGGCCTACATGATCTCTATTGGGGGCATCTACTAGGTATTTCAAACCTAGTTTCAATGCCTACCACCATTATATGAATTGTGCAATCATTAGTACATCATCTACGATTTAGGCTAGAGTTGTGTCTTGCACCCTATTTTCATCCTCACTCAAAGGGATGCCTATGATGGTGTATTTGGTAGGTTTCCTATTCTTGTTGTACTATGATGTGAGTGGGGGTACATAAACATGTCCATAGGGATGTCTTGCACATGCCCAAACTACCTTTGCATCCTATCATAGTAGAAAGACATATGATTTAGGATCCCTATGAACCACTCATCCATTTTCATGCATGTGAATTGGTGCACACTACTAGTTGATCCTCTCATCTCTCTATATGGTTTCCAAATCACATCTATGTTGGGAAATTTATCAGAAGTTTCTTGACAAAAAAATTAAATCTCTGAATTGACATGGTCTCCTTAGCACATAGGTATGCAGTCATGGCATGTACCACATAATTTATATGGGTAATATGATTGTTATTGTGCAATGGATGTGCTCAACTGAAAACACTTTGAGGAGTGTGTAGATTATCAAACTATGCCCTTAATATTAGACGTATCACACCAAATCATGTGGTAAAAGTGCATGAGCATGTTACTCCCCTTAACAAAGGTGGTATGTGTCTCCCCATGGCCTTTATGGAATTGATGAGTGTAGGTGTGTCCCTCACTCCTCTTGGGTGAAAAATATTTTCATGTTGTGATGATCATCACTCGCCTTATGAGTGGATCAAAATTGCACCCTTCTCCAAGGCCACCATAGCTAGATATTCCCAATGTTGTTATGAGGGACCATCCACCCAATCATGTACATCTACCCTACTTGAGCATAGGAAATGATCATTGATCCATTGTGCTCACTTGGAAACCTCATATAGTAGCTACATAATCTAGTACATATCTTCTAGAGAGATGATCATCTTCCATGTGAGTAATCAAATTAGAGATAAGTTTGCATTCCATCTCTCCTATGAAGTGACATCAACATACGATTATAAAATCACATCTTTGGCATGTATTAGATGCAATATAATTCTAATCAATGCAGTAACATAACCTAACCTTATGATAATGTTGCATGACAAGTTCACATCAATGAGAGCATACTACCCTTTTTTTTCTCACATGTCATCGATGACCTCTATAAATCAAACAAACACAAAATTCTCTCATCTCTACATCATCAAAAATTTAATTTTTAATAAAAATGAAAAAATCCCATACTTCTTTTGGACTCAAGTGAGGGGAGTCAAGCCCATTTGTCATATCTCTCATTTGAGCTTTGGTGTGATGAATTGCACACTATACAAATAAGCATCCTTTGGACCTTAGTGCTAATTTTGGATGTTAGTGCCCCCAAAGGACCCTAGTGTGCAAGCTAAACTAATGTGCCCCCTAGATGCTACTATGATATAAGGATGCCAATGTCCCTATTGGGTCTCATCATAAATATAAAAAGTTAACAAAATTAGCTCAAATTTTAGAAATTTTCTTACCTCTCTCAACCATAGATCCTATTTGACTCATGTCCTAAGCTAGTCCAATCTTAGGAGCTCAAAATATCACTTTCATGACATTTTTCTCTCTTTGAATGCTCTAAAATCTCCAAGTTCTCTAATTTTTTTTTAGACCAGGCAGGAATTAGGTAGCCCCCTATAAATTGCAGTGCGTCTGGTAAATTTTTTTCATGTGACCAATGATGCTGGTGCGAAACGCCCTCCGATACCATGGAGATGGGGGGAGACTAGACCTCGTGACCTCTTTCTTGTCTAAGTTCTCTAAATTGAGTAGTGAAATGAAATAGTAATTTTTTCAAAATGTTTACTATTTATAAAAAAAACATTTTTTTTAGAAACTTCTTCATAAAAACACTCATAACTTTTGGTTGCAAGCTTGAATTTTTGCATTGTCTCTTCAATGTGAGGACCCTAAATTCACACTTTTCCTCATTACATGGATTTTGTTGAGTTTTTATTTTCAAAATAACCCTTTAGAAAATACTTTCATCAAATTTCTCTCAAATTTTGACATGGTGAATTCTTTTTCTTTTGACATGGTGAATTCTTTTTCTTGTAAAGTAACAATAAGAGGGGGTATATATTCCCCCTTATTCTCTCTTATTCATTTTTCTTTTTGTAACATTCTTCTTAGATCATATTAGAATCCCTTAATTATTACATTTATTTATGGACTCACACACTCATCTTATAGGATTATATGATTTTCTAACATTGTGATTTTTTAGGGTGGTGGTTTCTAACACTTTGGTTTCATGGGTTCTCAATATGGGGGCATAATTTACCTACCTGAACAATTATTCTATATCCTCTATAGTATCCTTTTAGGCATTATTTTGATGATGCTATTTCATTTCTATACTTTAGCATAGCTCATCATTTAGTATCATGAACTCACTAAAGTGGAGGTGAAATGTAACATAAAAAATTGCGTACCCTCACAATTATACTTTATGTTTTGAACATGCTTTGGTCTCCATTCCCTTAGTATGTTTTAGGGATCACTTGAGTTTGTCCTTAGCCTATTTTTTGTCACTAGATTTCCATAATTCTACATCACAATCTAATTCTATTTGCTGAATTGAGACAATGTGTCAAATTTGAGAAAAAACTCCCTAAGATGTGCCCTAGAATTTTAAAAAAATTAAACATTATTTTCTTTCTCAACACTATTATTGACTACTGTAACACTTGTCCATTAAGAAAAACCTTCTACATTCAAATCTAACCCTTGATCTTTCCCATAACCCTCATCCAAAAGTGATTTTGAAAAACTAACTACTGAATCTCTCTCCTTCCTCTTGGCTATTTCTTGATTTTTCTCTTGGTTGCACTTGGCTAAACAAAACTCCATTGTTGAAGCTTGTTCAAGTGTTAATGCTACTACACTACTATTGACTTTTTCAAAGCACCCTTTCCTTCTTTATCACTTGATTTGTAATATTGTTGCAAGTTTTGATAATATTACAATTGTATACTTTATCATTCATTTCTGTATTTGTTGGAAAATATTTTGTTGAACATCACCTCCTCTTTTATCAATCAAATAAACACACTAGGGTATTTTTCTCTATAGACCAGTAATTTATACTCATATATTTATTTTAGTCTTATTGTTCTTAGTCTAGATGCACATAGGCTAAGAATACACACCTCTTTATTCATTTTCTATCTTGGCTACCCATGGAGGCTGAAATACCAAAATAGAGGCTTAGCCATTCTTGGCAAGCTCCCAAGTAGCCCCAACTATTTTCCTTGTCCTTAGCTAAATGTATTTAAAAAATATTCAAGAACATGGAGGTTTGCATATATTTTTCTTTCTCTTTTCATTCTATTTCCTTCTCAAAATACACAGATTAGGTTGTATTTCTTCATTTCTACATCATTTTGTATAACCTAGATGACTACTCTATTATCCTTTTTATTTACTATACAATTGGACTTAGAATTTAGGATAAAATTATGGTTTTACTAGTATTCTATGTTGTAACATATCATACAGATGACATGATGCCGCACAAACATTTGCACATTGTGTTATTATTTTGAATAGTGACTTCCAGATTTCAAGTCTAAGTTTCTCTTGTTATTTACAATTGTGAATCCAATTTTTCTATAAATCAACTTATCATTTGGCATTATTTTTGAACTCAGTCAAAAGTTTTATTTTCCATGTTTTCTAGGATATTTTGCTAGTATTTTATTTATTTATTCAAATAAGTAACAAAATATTCCTTTCATTAAACTGGTTGTATCCTAGAGTATTATATAAAAAATATTTAGTTTAGAAAACAAAGATCATTCTAGATTAAATCAATCTTCTACATTACAACATCAGATTGAGATTTGACCCATAGTGCTTGGATATGAACCATAGAAATTTATGATTCATTTTTCTAAAACACCCAAATACTAAGTACCCAAGGTATGGGCTGCTGGGCCGCTGGGCTAGGTCGTAGGGACACCCTTGTTGTAAAGAGAAAAAAAAACCATATTCATTATATTTAATTTTTGTGTATTTTTTATAATTATTATTATAATCCAATCTAAATTAATTAGTATAATTATTTTCATTCATCTTTCTTCTTAAATCTTGACTTGACAAAATGTACAAACATGAATTGAAACATATTTTCATAATTACTGTTTATTTATGATCAACGCGTAGTATATTTATTAATTAATTGAAAATAAAAAATGATCTCACTATTTATTTTCAATGCGGTCAAACTTGCATTCTGGTGGCTGCATAGACAGTAGGTTATTTATGTAGCTCCCATTATTACCATGTAAGCACACGGGTCGATGGGTTTAATGATAGTGGTTATATTGAGAAGTGAGAGTACAAAGTTCAAGAGAAAGAGCGATAAATTAATGATGACAGATTTTTTGGAATGCTAATGCTCGATCTCTCTGCTTTGGATCAGACGCATATTTCCATGCATAAAACAAATAGTTTCCTTCACCATTTATGCAGAGATGTTCCGGTTCAGTATTCCATGTGGTCAGATAGCTCCAGACCAAGATATACAGTAGGATTCTGAAAAAATGAGTAAAATGTCGTGTATAATTTTGATAATTGCAGCATTATGGCAATTCTATGGCGGAGCTCAAGCACAGGGAGGAGGCATGGATTTTTCTAAAACGCCTATCTTCATATTTGGGGATTCGCTGGTGGATCCAGGAAACAACAATTATATTGCTTCAACATCCAGAGCCGACTGGACACCATACGGGGTAGATTTTGCACCATCTGGGTTTGGACCCACTGGTCGATTCACCAATGGTCGAACTCTGTCTGATGTAATAGGCAAGTAATTCAGCTTAAACAAAAGTTTTATTTTTAAACATTTTTCTTAGTAAGAAAAGATTTTTAGGGAGGTATTATATGGTGCTGAGATTTTAGTTTTGGTGAGTTTTGGTTTTGGCAGGACAAGAGCTTGGACAAGATACATTTCCTCCGCCATATTTAGCCCCCACAACTCATGGGCAAGCTCTGTTAAATGGCGTCAACTATGCTTCTGGTGCTGGTGGAATTCTCGATAGCAGTGGAGCCATTTTTGTGAGTGTGTGCAATGCTTAAAAAAAACAAAAACAAACAACTTTTTTGAAATAGCAGCCATAGTTTTTTTTATTAGCTTGCATTCCATATGAATTGTTCATTAGAAACTGTGCAGCTTGCTCGTCTCAGTTTTGACACCCAGATCAATTATTTTGAGAACACCAAACTGGAGCTCATCAGTATTCTGGGAGAGGACATGACAATGCAGTTTTTTAATGGATCTGTGTTTTCTATTGTCTTTGGATCGAATGATTATTTGGACAACTATTTGCTTCCTTTCTCACAAACTAAAGCTCAATACTCGCCTCAGGATTATGAGGAGCTGCTCATCTCCCGCTTTGGCAATCAAATCAGTGTAAGACCTTTTTATAGAATATAAGTTTTTTAAAAACTGGGTAAAATGAAATCTCCTGCTGATATATTAATCTTAAGATTAGCCTGAATCGTTTCTGGATTTGACTGTGTGATTTCTCTTTTCTTGTTTTTGATTTTTGATGATGGATCATAGAGTTTGATCTAGGGAATCATTGGAAATCAGAAACTTCATAATCTATCAATGAAAATCAGAAACTCTATGTTCTATCATCCGAAATCAGAAAACAAGAGAAGAGAAATCATTACAGTCAAATCCAAAAACAATTTATGCTAATATCATGAACTGTGAAAATTATGTATCTACAATTGAGCTGACCCAAAACTTAACTACTAAGAACAATGTAAAACTGAGAACTTTGCCATTAACACAAATCAATGGAGTTTCTATTTCTAAACACTCTTATATGCAGAGACTGTACAACCTTGGAGCCAGAAAGTTTATTATTAGTGGGATAGGCCCCATTGGGTGCATCCCTTATCAGCTATCTAATGCTGGAAGTGTGGATGGTGCATGCATTGCTACAACAAATGAACTTGTTGTTAGTTACAACACTCGCTTGAAGGAACTCATTCATGATTTAAATTCAGATCTTCCAATGGCTACCATTGTCTATCTCAATACTTATGATGTGGTTTCTGATGTCATGCAGAATCATCAGCAATATGGTGAGAACTTTTTACCATTTGAATTTTCTGGCTGTGTTTCCAAATTCCTCAAGTTTTTTTTATGAATCTCAACTAATTTAATATGACACACTTCCTAATTTAGAAAAAAGAAAGATTATGGTATATGAAAGATTGATACAAGGAATATTTATTTGCAGGTTTGATTGATATTAATACTGCTTGCTGTGGAAGTGGTGGAAGATTCAAGGGGAGAGTCTCATGCATTCCTCATTCCCCATACTGTGGGGAAGATAGACACAAGTATCTATTCTTTGATACATATCATCCAACAGAGGCTGCAAACCTTATATTTGCTGCAAGGTTTCTTGATGGAGGTCCTAATGATGTATTCCCTATCAATATTCATCAATTAGTTGCCCTCTAGACTATTTTGTACATGGGATTAATTTGTTTTGTTCAAAAGATTTCTGAATTCGATTGTGTGTTAATTTTTGCATCAATGTTTCAGATCACACTCCGTGATCCACCATGAGGATGAAAATGAGAGCACAAGAAAAAGAATGATAAGATGCAGACCAAGAAATGCATAAAATAGATGAGAAAGAAGGAGAAGGGCTTGCGCACGAAACAAAACACAAGAGGACAATCTTTTAACACAATTTGTTTTGTCAAAGGTTCTCTTAACTTCATTTTTTTTGGGGTTTAAATCAATTGGACTTTTAAGAACCCTGATCATGTTTTAGACCCCCCAACTATGGCCTTGTAACATTGCCTATTGAATCTTTAGTTTTCATTCCGTTTTATTCAGTCTTCTGGTTACCAATTGAATTACTTTAAAAAGTTAAATCAAAACATACATGCATTATAGATAATTTATATTGAAAAAGTAATTTATTGGGTAATCTACTTAACAGGAGTTTCAAACGAGTATATATTACCTTTCTTTCTGTTTGTACTGTGGAAAGCAATTTTTAACGAGAGTTTTGATTTGACTTTTTTGGAGGAACCAAGTTTACAAATATTTAACTAAGAGTTTTCATTTTAGGATTCAAATTTCATAACTAGCATTTGCAACTTAAAAGGTTACTGATAGAAAAGATATATGTAAGTTAACATATTAAGGAGGCATATTCTGTATAAATAGTATTTGCATTTACAAGTAACTTTGTTATTCGTGACATTAAATATTTTAAAATATAAAATAAAAAGACAATGATGCATCCATGATTTATTATAGATTAAAAAAATCTAAATGTCTTGAGTTGCAAATACTAAGCCTAAAATATTGCATCACTATGTGGTCACCAGGTCAACAATTGGTTGTGCTGCCCTGTAGGCTTATGGATTGACCGGTCATGTATTCATATACAAATAAGGCGCATGGCTATTGGAAAATCACCAGCAGTTCCATCTAGATCAATTCTACTCCATGACTCATAGGGAAAAGTAGGGATGATAGCCTAACTCCGCTAGTGGATTTCGATCTCTAATTGGATCCGCTTTTACATCTCACTTCTAGCTCTGCAACTTGAACTACAACCTCCACATTAGTGAAGTGTTTGACATAATGGCTCAACAAAATGTGGTCTCATGGAATGCCATGATTGTAGGATATGCACAAACACATTTGCTATATGTATGGCAGATTTCTGCCGCCATTTATATGAGCATCCTGATTGTCCAAATTGGAGTAACCTTCCTGTATCTCTTCTTCACTTTGATTCTATCTATAGCTATAGATCTTGAAATCATCTAAGTCCTCTTCTGTGCTGGCCTACAAGAGTACATATAATTAGAAACTTAGCACTAGTTGAGAAGAATTCAAGAATTCTAGAGCTTCCACCGACAGTCTGAAAAAGGCTAAGAAAGAGTTTGTTGTTTCTTTTCACCAAACCTGATTCAAAGAATAGGAACAAATAGAAATTTGCTTCCTATAATGAGCCCCCCTGTTCTGTGATTTAGAGGGTGAAATTTATAACAAAGCTTCAAAATTCTTTATCCATTTCTCTTAATTCTCTGATTCTGGTTTTCACTTATAAATTGCAGTGGCATATCTTTACATCAGGCATACCAAACATCTATAATAAGCTCACTGCCCATAATGTAGTTCAGCGTATCCATTTTCATGTGCAACTGCATGAATCTTCTCTGAACCCTCCATCTCAAGCTCCAAAACATCTATAATAAGCTCATTGCCCATAATGTAGTTCAACGTATCCATTTCATGTGCAACTGCAACTGCAACTGCATGAATCTTCTCTTAACCCTCCATCTCATAGTATTTTATTCCCTCCATTATTACAAGGTGTGCTGGTAGATTGACACCCCAAGCAAACATAAGTACTTTTGAAAATGCAAACATAAAGAAGATTGTAGAAATATGCTTCTAGAGCTTGCATGGGCACTCTGAAAAAGGCTAAGAAAGAGTGTGTTGTTTCTTTTCACCAAACCTGATTCAAAGAATAGGAACAATTAGAAATTTGCTTCCTATAATGAGCCCCCCTATTCTATGATTTACAAGGTGAAATTTGTAACAAAGCTTTAGAGTTCTTTATCCATTTCTTTTAATTCTCTGATTCTAGTTTTCACTTATAAATTGCAGTGGCATATGTATCTTCTGCTTTTATAAGCTTTACATCAGGCATACCAAACATCTGTAAGATTTCTGTGATAAGAAAAATCAAACATATCTTTTTGCCTTCCCATCATAGTATTTTATTCCCTCCATTATTACAAGGTGTGCTAGCAGATTTACACCCCAAGCAAACATAAGTACTTTTGAAAATGCAAACATAGAGAAGATTGTAGAAGTATGCCCAATGAACCATCACGAACATGGTTATACAAAATTCAAGCACTGATAGTAACAATCAAAGCATTGATTTTGGCAAAGGATTGCAAGCTGTGAAACCATCTTCTTCAGAGGGACAAAGCATTCAAAATCCTACACTACTTGGTATTGTAAAGTGCCCCTCAGATCGAAGTGATAAAATTTCAAGACATATATTGAAAAGAGTGGTAGAAAAGACCAATTTGCTTATGATGTTGATGATAATCGTAGCATGTATTCTGATGGGAGCTCTACTTTGATTGGATCTCATAGAAAAGCAAGCAATATTTCTACTGATTTCAATCTTAATTATACTTCTGATTACTTCTGATTTCGATCTTAGTTAGCATCAGAATAGTTTAAGAATGAAATAAAACACAATTAGAAAACTAACAACCCCTAATAGATTCCCCCCAAAAAAAGAACTCCCTGAAACCACGCAAGTGACTAACCTCACGATTCTGCACAAAGAGTGTTGTGTTGTCAACAATCCAATGAGGAAAATGAGTAGAGTTTGCAGGAAAAGTTTACAAGACCCTACCACAACAAAAGTTTATTTTTAAATGAGACTAATGAAAACCAAGCTTCTACAGCTGCTGCTTCAATCTATTTCACAGAGGGAAGCCAATGAATGTTAGATGCAAAGCTCCGTGCCTCATTAAGATCATATTGATATAAGAGAAAAAGCAGACCCCATCGGAGACGAGAGTAGGGTACAAGGCCATTTCCCCTTCTCACAAAACTGTACATAGACGTGGCTGCACATAAAGCTCCCTGCCAGCATCCCTATTATCAGTGCTAATGAATCAAGAAGCTCTAATATCCTCATATAGATGACATCATGCCTTCCCTGAAATCAAGAAACTTAACACCCAAGATTAACCCGACTTACAAACCATCCAAAGGACTATTCCATTGCACGCATCCAACATGGTCCAAATATTTCTTTACACCTGTGTCTAATACTACCTACTGACCAAAATCTTGAAGAGATTCCATCCTACAGCCAAAGACCCCTATAACATATTCAAATTATCCATAAACGACATGAATCTCCATCCCGAGTTGCAAGCAGCCAAGACACCACATATTCGGTTAGCATTCTTTTAAATGACCACAATGAGAGAAAACACAGTAAAAAGCGTTGCAAACCAAAGTATGAAAAGAAGCACATAACAATGCCTTGGCCATTTCTTCTCTTCAGACTCATCAAACTCCCCCTCAATGGCACTGAATTGATTCCACCCCTTTCCTTTCCCATGGCGACCATCATGAGGCTGCAACCTTGGACTTTGTTTCACAGTGGACATCCAGATGTTATACTCTCATGGAAAGCTGACCAGTGACTTGGGTCCCAAAAATCCAAGGCACATAGTGTAACCCTAGCTCCAACACTTCTTGAAACTGTCCAAACCTCTGTGTCAATATTTTTCCTGCACAACCTTGTTAAACATTCCGAAGGAGTTTTAGACAAGATAATTTATGGTTCCATGACTGATACACATGTGGTTCTAGATGACACCTACATATCTCCTTCAAATTTCCACACCCCCGACTCATAATCTCCACCCTACCCAGTTATCAAAAACCATAAATTTTCAATTTCCATCATATTTTTCACGATCATTTTTCATTTGTAGTACAGGAAATTGGACCTCTGACCTTCAGCTTTTGAATCCTCTTTTGCATCATTATGTATCTTCTAGATGGTCTTTCTATGCAATTGTTTATATAATAGAAGTGAGAACTGCGATGGACCTTGAGCCAATGAGGTCTCCTGTCATCGACCTACTTGTGTGCCTACTGGGTGCATCGCGATCATAATCGTAGTCTATTGGTTTGCAAGTAAGGCCATATCTTAGCTGAATTCAGATGTAATCAAAATATAACTTTTGGGAATTTAATCAAAATAGAACAGAGCGTCCAATAATGCCTATAATAGCAGTTTATTTGACAGAAAATTTGAACTAAAGATATGTTAATATATCTCAGAGAGGGCTCTCTTCATGATTTGACGAAAACCCTTTGACATGATACAAGTCTTTAAAGAATTCTCTGAAGCCTAATCTACAAAATCATTAGAGTAATAATGGATAAAAAGAACAAAATGCAATGATTGTCAGAGAGAAAGCCCATCCACTACGTCTAACATTTTTGCAAAAAATACCTGCAATCTTACCAGAAACCCGATCAAGAAAGCAAGAAAACCAAAATGCTAGATTTAAACTACAGAGAAAAAATGGCAGAGTTTGCAAAATATTTCGAAACCAACTCCTCCGACCCACCCCACTTAGTAAATGAAAGTAAAAAAATTGGGGTTTTAGGGCTAGAAAAACAATATTTGACGTGTCACTAAAATCAGATTCAGAGATGGTAATCTTTGTTTTCAGGCGAAGAAGTAAAAGTAAACCACAATCGAAATACATTACCTGTCATAACACCAAACAACTTCCAAAACTTGTTTCACGGTAGTGGTTACGGCGTGAGACAGGTTTTCTCTCAAAGTTCCCACAATATATATAGCCTATCGGCTAAATATTTAATTTTGATTATTATTATTATTATTTTTAATAGTTAAAATTAATTTAAATTTTTTGCTTTTTATTCTTTATTGGCTGCCATCTATTCAGATGAAACATGGATGTAATTCTAAATTTAAAGATGTACTTGCAAACACTTAAAATTAGTCTTTGACATTAAGTTTTGTACATGAGATGATGATCTCATGTCTACTTAAGAGAGAAGCTTGGTCTGAGGATGCTTTCTTAGGGTGGGGCCTTATGGATGGGGCTTCCTCAAAAATTTCAGTGGATGTTGCTGGGATTTTTTAGGATTATTTTAAATTGGATGGTCCCATGAATTTTGTATCATAGTTTAAGCTCCTATGTTTATGAAAGTTGGTGGTCTCATGAAGTTTATTATTTTGCATATTCAATTCAACAACTTAAATAAATATAAAATAAAAAAATATTAATTGGTGAGAATTTTAAAACTTCATATGATTGAGAAGTGGTAGAAAAAAGCCTAAGCTGGTGGGGTAATTTCTAGCCCCACCCCTTTTGCACCCACTTAAGCTTTTGAACTAAAAAGTAGGGGCTGCTATTGTTGAGGAAAAGATTCTAATTAATCCTATATCATTCTCTTTTTTTCTTCATGGGACCCTTTGCTCCTTCAAAATAGATCCTGAAGCCCCCTATGGGACCTCACCCTTAGCCATTGAGGTTTATTAGTTTTAATTTTTTCTTTCTTATTCAAAAGATTATTGGTTTTGTGTATTGGGTGTATAATACTTAGTTCCTAAGAAATTATTTCTAAACAAAACATCTTAAAATCATTCAATCAAATAATTACTTTAATCTCAATTAATCTAAACCATGATAGATAAACATATATGATTAGCAAAGTAATTGTTCATGATGAACACTACTTAAAATTATAATTCAATTTGTTTCTACAATATACTATGCAAAATTACCACCTATTGAAAAAGATCTATAAGAAATCATACTCATTTTTATGCAACCAATTTGATATAAACATAGTAGAATTTACCTAGGAATAGAAGAAATAATATTACTGATCTTAGTTGACTTAATCTTGCATACAATTCTTAGTTGACTTAATCTAACATACAATTGAAAAGCTTGAAGGAACTATTAAAATATAATAATTTAAAAAATCATTTCACATAAATAGAATTTGAATTAAACTTTATTTATTTATATATATAATATCTTCTTAACTATCTCTTCCTAATGCAAATAATTCAAGTAATGATATATCATATCTACTATTTATCATGATTTCTCATTGAGAATCACAATTAGGAGTATCTTATACTCACTTGTATACTACGTGGAATAATGGAGAAATGGTAAGGTATGCCCATAGAACCTCTTTAGATTTCATATGACTTGTTTGAGAGTAACTAGGTGATAACAAACAATACCAACTTTCTACTTCCATATTCGTTACCCCTAGGTACACCTTGGACTTTCTAAGAAAATAATAGATCCAAGAGTTAAACTTGTCATCTTCAAGATTTATGAAGTTCAAACGCCTCAAACACTATGAAATAATTATCATTGTCAATACAAAGGATATTTGGTGTAGAAACAATCTTTGAAATATATCAACCAATAGTAAGAGATATGTTTCTACTTGAGCACTTAGTTACAATTTTCAATTGCATATTTGAAATCCTCTCATTAAGTACTATATTATAATAACTTTTTAAAATTAATCAAGAGTTAATTTCAATATGTAGACTTATGAATGACTAAATAGATGCACAATAATACAATAAATCCTTTATTATAATTGTGTTAAGACCTACACCATACCGCCACCTTATACACATTTTATACTAGTGAGATTAATAATGATTAACTAATATTTCTTCTTATTTTTTACGGTTGTCTAAAATACAAACAAATGTTCTAAACTTTCACAATACTAGTACATGTAGTAATACTGTAAATCAATGTTGTTATTACTTATGTTATAGCCACAATTAAAAAAATTAGAGGCCCTCCCCCACCTTTATTAAGTGCATAAGAATTATTTAAAAAATTATTTATACATCTACAATTTCCATACATGAAGAGGTGTATTCACAATAATATAAATAGAAGAGAAGAGGAATTATTATCCATCTAAAGTGGTGCATCTAGAACACTATATAACATAGTAATAGAAACTAACATTAACTTATAGAACACTATATAACATAATAATAGAGGAATTATTATCCATCTAAAGTGGTGCATCTAGAACACCATATAACATAGTAATAAAAACTAACATTAACTTATAGAACACTATATAACATAATAATAGAGGAATTATTATCCATCTAAAGTGGTGCATCTAGAACACTATATAACATAATAATAGAAAATAACATTAACTTATAGAACACTATATAACATAATAATAGAAACTAACATTACTTATGATTGGAAAATGATAAATATATTTTTTGTAAATAATGTTTCAATAAACTATCCAACCATCTAATTAATAAAATTCTTATAATAATGCTTCTATAAGATATATCATGCTTGAAAAAGAAGTTACATATGCGAGTTAAGGAATATGGATACATCCTAACTTTATTTTTGTCCATTAAAAAAATATAAAATGTAAAGTTATCTGAGAAGATAAATCATAATAAAAGTCATAATCTAATAAGAAAGGGGTAGAATACTTCTAGAGCTTCCCTTCAAATTAAATAAATCAAGATATAGAGTAATAAATAATTTACTATCTATAGTCCCATAGTAAGATTCCTACACATTGATTAATGTTATGCAAGGAAAGGGCACATTAAAGACATATCCATGAAACAAATTAATAACTATTGTTTTCTAATCTCTTAATGTATGTTACTCTAGATATGGTTTTTATTTCCAGTATTCCCAGATAGATGATAGTTGCAAAACGATGACCAACCAATTTTTTTATTTTTATTATTAGTTCCTGTAGGGAACTATAGCGGAGGCTTCGGTGCTTAAACAGTGAATAAACTTTGTTTTAACAGCCAACCAAAATTCATTTTTCAGCAAATTTCTCATGTGCTTCATAGTTTAGTAGGTAAAGGTGCTCGTTTCTTATGTCTAAATATTTATTCATCATTTTTGTTCGCCTGTGATTGGTATTGCATTTTTATTTTTGTTCGCCTATGATTGGTACTGCATTTTTATCTGAACGCTGTCAGATGCTATTGTAGTGTTTCGAGATAAGAGAGCGCACAAAAATGAATTTACAGGTGACAGGTTTGCAGGAAGAAGACATGGGTTACGGGGAGTTTTGAAAACAGGCGGCGTGCATGTGAATGGTATGTGGAAGCAAATAATGTACACATATGTCCTTTTCAATGTCAAATGTGCAGTGTATGAATTTTCATTGTTGAAACCTCATTTTTGGTTAGACAAACAATCCTCCACGGTCATCTACAAGTAATTCCATCTCATGACAGAGATTTGCTCTACAATGGTGACACCAACAATCTCTTGTTTACAGAGCACTACCACTTTGTGGTGTTGTAGTGTATTGGGGAATGTTTTGCTGCATATCGCTGTGTTGAGGGTTTCACCATATCTCCTCACATTCGGAAAGAGACCTATGTGTGCAAGGATCTATGCCCTCCCTGGTTTATAATTTTTTTTGCTCAGATGATTGTTCACGTAGTTTTTTATATTACTCTGTTCTTCTGGTAATTCATCTCTTGTCCTCAAAATTAGGGTTTTTAATATTCATTTGAATGTTTTGGATTGGGTCAAGCTTTCTCATATTATGTACAGCTAAAAATAGGCGAAATATAAGTGGCTGCTTACCACTTTCCTTGGAGCAGGTAGCCAAACAAGTCTGTGCAGATTATTGCACTCATGACAAATGCATCAGTTCAAAATTTGGTGTAAACGTACTATTTGTTGTGTAGTATTGGGTACCCTCCTTCATGGAAGAAACTTGTGACAACTTGCTAGATTGTATAGTTTTTGTTCAGCTTTCTAGTTTTCCTTTAACAATAAAGAGTGGACATCTATTGTTTCCATTTTGCGTTTACACTAGTTTTTTTAGATATTAATCTGCCTCTTGGGCGTCTCTTGATCTTTTTAGAGGTCATCTCCATCATTACGAACAATGGACGAAACATAGGGGTATGTATGTGTATATTATTTCTTTGTTTTACTCTATTTGGGTTCTTCTGTTAACAAGATGATTCAAATATGTGTTTTGTATTTATAGTTGAGAATTGAAAGTATTATAGTTGTAGGATATTTTGAGGGGCTTTGATCAGGCCACAAATCTTATTCTCGATGAATCACATGAACAAGTTTACTCCACTATGGTGAGCCGCTCCTTGTCGTATATATTAGTGTCTTTTTAATTAATTTTTGGTAAATCTAAGCTTATTTCAAGTTTTTAGATTTGACCGACTTGGATGAACCCAAGAGAGATTTGAACCTAGGTCATTCTCTTACAATCCCTAATTAGAATTGTATCGTTTTTCCTTGAAGAGTGGGTTGAACCAATTTTCCAATTAGTCCCCTTGTGCTTGTGCTGAATGGGGAAATACTGGAATAGAACGCCTAAAATTAAACACTAAATCTTATGAACTGAATGGGAATACACAACTGGAATGGGAAGCCAAGGAACATGGTTGAATCTAGTGGTATACTCAATGACGTGTCCCATTTATAATACGAGAATACCTCACTTATCCATATTTCCACACTCTACATCTTCTATGTGACTTGTTCCGCCAGTTAAATGTCGCATTATCACACTGTGAGATTTAATCAAGAGTCACTCTTTTCTAGAATGCATCCCTTTACCATTACACCGCGTTCATTTGGATTGTTATTGTTGTTGGGTTCCTCTCTCGGTTGGTTACTGTTGAAGGACAAGGAGTTTATGGAAATGGTAAGAGACCTAGTTTTATACTTACTGTTATCATGTATTGTATTTGCACCCCTAGTTCTGTTCGTTAGTTTGTCTTGTCATTTACTGTACATTTTTCCTAAACTTATTATCAATTTGGGGCATGTTCTGATAACCAGGCCATTACAGTCTCATGGCCATTACAGGCATTTGTTTATGTGGTTTTGCAGTATCTGAGACCAAGGTCAAGCTCATCAACTCTACTTAGAGCAAATCATTCTCCAAATGACAGTCTTAGAGTTTTTTTTTTACTTCCATGCCTCAAATTTATATCCTAACTCATGCTTTTGATAATATTGTAGATTGGGTTGTACAAACCCATATAACTAGTTATTTTTGGTAGGTTTTTCTATGTCATCTACTTTCTTGAGTGCCTCTCATGTACTATTTTGAGCTAGTTTCCACTTTGACAATTCCATTGATCCATTTTATCATGTGGGCTTTAAATATCGTCTTGCTTCCTTTTTTTTGACCTCGGGCCTCTAATTTTCTTGTTGTTATGTATATAGAATTTAGAGGATTACAATTTTAGTAATCATCTACTGTGCGATTGCACCTAGTGTCAATTTGATTCAATTACTATTTTTTTTTTACTTTAACTATTCATCCTTTGAGTTTGCATTGGATAAATAAAGTTATATTCCTTGGCATATCATAAACAATGAAAAATAGATGTCTCCAAACACTGGTGGTTGGTTTGGTTATGGCAAGAGGCCACAAAGAGAATGTTGCAAGGCTAGGGTTTAGAACCTTATTTTACTAGTAAAATAATGGCTCTAAAAATTAGTATTTAGCAACAAATGCTTAGCCAAATCGCAAAACATATTTTACTTTCTTTGAAACTTCAATTCTGTCCATTTTCCAGTCAATTAAATATCTGTGCATGGCTATTATGTTCTTTTCATCTATTATCTTGAGCATTTAATTGAGATGACATCTACTCAATTAGTCTCTTGTTGAGATGTTTCTCCAAAATTTTCCCCTATATTTTCTAGTTCATGTTCATACACAAGGATGTGATTTGGGAAAACTATGGCTGGAAGTTTTCTATTTTCTATTTGATTGTTGTCCCATGTGAATATTGTTTGTTGCTTGTAAACTCTTCATAATGGTTATGAATATGATGCATCTTTGAACTTATAGGAAGGCCACTCATTAGTAACATTGTTTATCATGTTTGTTTGGAAACATAATCTAGGAGAATAAGCTTATTACAGGAAAACAAATTGATGATTGACCACATGCTTTGATTGTCAAGTCCATTATGCTTATGGTGAATATACTATAGTTTCTAACTTGCCATTCATTTTGAAACCTCTCATGGAGTCATCTTATTGGTATTTGCAGTCAAATCTAGGTCGACATCCATTAGAATCTAGTGTTATGCAACGTCTCTTCCTCCCTTATGTTCCACTGTGATTTACAATAAGCTGAGGATTTAACAGTAACAACTAGAGAAAAAATCATAAAAAATTCACTTGTTTGGAGATTCGGTTTGGATATATAACTTCCTTTTAATGAGAACCCAGGGCAACAAGGGAACAAGCTGCTGAGCCTAGATGTACCTTGTCTCTTTCACGGTGTTTTTACTTCCAGCTCAGTTTATCTAGCTTATCCTTTTACAATTTTTAAGAGCACTGTGGTAAATATATTAATAAATTGTAGGCTTCAAAGATTTCTCCAATAATGGAAAACTATCCATTTGATAGAGAGAATGATTGGAAGTTTTCTTCTTTTACATAACTTAAATGCCATATGTTTTGTGTTGGGTTTGGGTTTTGTCTATTTCCTTATTTCCTAATTGAATCTTTTTTTGTAGGTTTCCTAGGGGCAGTAAAAAATATGACCAACCTTTCTTCTAAAAATAGGTCATGTGGTGATATGGTTGCCCCACGTAGGTTGGCCAGTCAGATGAGTTTTATGAAACAAGGTAGTTCTACAACAACGCCAGGCTACAACTTTTATATAATCAAATGTTTTTTTATGCATTTTGTAATTCCGGTATTGTGCAATCTTTGTATGGCCATATTCATTTTGAACTTGGTTGTTGGAGGAATATGTATTTGAAGCTGAACTCCCACTTGCAAAGTATATACACAAATTGTTTAAATTTATAAAACCTCAAGACTTTTGCTAATCCTTTACCCACTGTTACAAGTTACACAATATTTATATAGAGTTATATTGATGAGATGGGAAACTTGGATGTATTGCATTATTTATTATGACTAATCCTTGCATACTTCTTACACCAACAATGAAATGAATGTGAAATGATAGAAGATTGCTCCATATTGTTTGTGTTGATTGGCCACAATTTTCTCCCTCTTGTTACAATATTTAGTATTTTTTCATTGTTATATATTTTGTAGACTTTTTGGCTGTCAATATAAGGTCATCTTAACCTTAATATGCAAAGAAGCACATCTTCTCTACCAGCATTATACTATCCTTTAAGAAGCAATCAACCTCCTAGCATCAAAGCTTCCATTTTCCTCAGTTCCAACGTTCCCTTACATTCCCAACTATGCATGGCTATTCCCGATTTATGCCTATGCATGTTTCTCATGCACCTATAGATACTAATATACCTCTATAACAATATGATTTGTCAAAGATATTATATTGCAATGTTTGATTTTTAGCGATAAACGTTGGTTGCATTGCAATAGGTAAAGCATATTTATTGCTTTCTTTACTAGGTTTTTTTTATCTTTCTTTGTATAAAACAAGGATTTTCTATTATAAGCTAATGTAGTTTCTCATTCAATTTTAAAAATATTTAGTTACTTATGAATGTTAGTAGCAAGTCCTTGGAGCAGTGTGCATCTAGCTGATTGCAGAGGCTCCACAATATTCCAGTGTAGCATAATCTTGTATCTATAACACTTGTACTTCTATAAAGTGCCCAAGTTTTGCACTTTACCTTTGAATTTTCACTCCAATGTGTATTTATTGAATACCTAATAGAATAAATCAAGCTCAGTCATCGGGCCATCTACTTGTCCACGTAGAAACTCTTTGCATGTCTCTTTGGGTGGAGATTACTGCGATCTTTTCTATAGCTGTTGTTGTAGTGGATTGATTAGTGAATCTTGTTGGAAATCAAATTGTAATCAACACCAACAATTATTTGTGCTTCTTGATACTCCTTGACTTGCACAATTTGTACCTTAGTCAAGTCTGTTGGTTGTAGAAGGGCATTGAAATGTCCTGCCAACATGTTTCCTGGATTTAACCAATGGCATGCAGGTGAGTTTATGGTGTTTCTTCATTTTGTTTGACGAAAACATAATGGTGAAAATTGAAAAGCTAAGAGCTAAGTTGCAAATTTTCTTGAAACGTTCACATTAAGACATTTAAATATATTGTTGCTACGAGATGGACAAGCAACTCTTGAGATTGCATATCTTTCTATAGTGAATCAATTGTGCATTTCACAACATGCAGTGTTTCTCAGTGTATAGGTGATAGATTAGCTAGAGCTTTGAAACAAGGCATTGACATTCATCATACAATAATCTTCATTCAATGTCTGGACACTGTCTTGCAAGCTCCTCCAATCTGTAGTTTCTCAAAATTGCCCTGCCGGCACTAGGTAGGAACTACGCTGCCCTGCAGCTCTTGTTTTTATACTTTACCTAATTTTAATATACTTTTATTCCTCTATAAGTAGACTTATATAAATATATGAGCATATATAAATTTATTTTATATAAGTAATGAAATATAAGTTAAATTATATATATACAATTCCTTCTAATTAGAAATTATACATATTTCTTTTAATTCTACTTAGTTGTATTTATTTATAGATTAAATTATAAATTTTTGTAGCATGTATATATATATATTCTTTTAATCCTTTGTCTTTTAAAAAAAATGATTTTCTTGTTTTCTTTCTTGGTCTATGTGCACCCCTCTCTCCTCACTTCCTTACCCCTGTCTTTTTAGGTTGGTTTTAGTCTGCAACTATCCATTTTTTCTCCTTGAGCTCTATGCTATCA
>VDFB02071344.1:0-124468 GCA_007258455.2 Sequoia sempervirens | reverse complement strand
ATGAGTTAAAATTCAATCATGTGATCATAGGGCACACTTTTGATTTTTGCAGTGTAACTGGCATAGTCAACCTATTCAGGATATGCTTCTACAGCAATGCACATACATCTCATCTGATCTTAGGGTCTTTAGGGCCTCCCGAGCCAAATATTTGCGCTTTTGCATACCTGTCATCTGTCAATGTGCACATCTATTACGCTGATCTTGTGACTTCTTGCACTGCTATGGTGTGACTGCACCATCTAATTAAGCATGTAAAATGGATTAAATTTGGTTAGGACATTCCTGTATCTTACTAATGATGTTTCTCCATTGAGGCCTTTATTTTATTCTGTTATTATCCAGTCAAATACTTATTTGGCTGGGTTGGATTTACGTTTTCCTTAATATGATATAGCGGGTATACTTTGTGTAAAACTGACATAGTCTAACTTGTTGTGTCAGTTAAAAGGAGTGTTCACCAACTGGAATGTTCATGTTATTGAATCTGCTCTCTATTTTGGACGTTCATGCTTTGAATGTAAGAGAAGTCTATAGCTTATTAGAGGCAAATTATTGATATATTCAGATTTGATGTGAGTTAATTGAGTTCTATATTTTTCATTGAAAACATGCCGGGAACTAGTTATTTATGTATTTCTAACTCTTCTCCTAATATTGTTTTCTATATCCCATCCAGATTTTCATTACGTTTTTGGACCTACCCATAACTGTTCTCTCAGATCAATTAAAGAATTGGGATTGTAATTACATGGTACAACACCCAGATCATGGATTCTTGACTATCTAATTATTTTGGTCCTTGCCTCTGGTAGTGTTTCTATGCCATTGAATTTCATGAAATCTGCATGCAATTAATTACATGATGCCTCAGTGCTGATAATCTTGTACAAGTAGCTGGCATAGGTAGGCCCTTTTGATTTTAGTGAGAATGGTCTTGTACTATAATGAGGTACAGCCTGAAAATGTGTGTTCGGTTTTGCAAAACTGCAAATCATTAAATCTTGAAGATTCATCATCTTGTCAACAACACTTTATACTTATCAACAAGGAGTTCTGCAAACCCACATTAATTACTTTCCTCTATTGTTGAACCTCAGTTTATAATGAATTCGATGCAAATGCTTCCACATGAAAATTTGTATTATGTATACTAAGGGATATCCCTGACAATTTGTTTTTATTATCCAGTTTTGAACACATTATGATTTTACTGCAAGAATTTTTGATACCGTGTTAAGAATTTGTCTAGTTTAGTCAATTTTCTTGTATCTGCTTTCTTGTAATTCTGTTTACAAGGCTTTATGTACATCCATCTTTGAGGGATTTTCTCAAAGGATAATTCCATATTCTGATTAAATGTTGTCAACAGTGAATTCTATATTTGATCAATTGGAGACATTTGGCTTTTATCTACAGATGCATCAAGGGATATTCTTCAGATGCTTCTTTCCAGACATGCATTTGAAATTTTGAATTGTTTATAATTATTTGTTTTTGTTGGAGCAGGAGGTTTTGTAAGGAATTCTAAGACACATTACAATATACACAAATGGGCAGAAGTTATGGCCTTATTATTGCTTCATATACGGCAGTCAGCCTTTGTGGAGTTGCATGGAGAATTAATTTGGCACTTAATAAGGTTCTTTTAGATGGAAGAACATTGGAGGAAGGCATTGAGTCTGTACAAGCTGGATATATTTTACAGTTGCTTCTTGAATCCCCTCTCACAGTAGCATTGCTTGTCAACCTTGCAATCAATATTTTCATTTTGATTGCTCTTTCTATAAAGGTATTGGATTTTTAATAACTCATTACTGTTTTATGATTTGTTATTTTGTGTGGTGTTCACTATGAAATGGCACTAAAGTATCACCTTTTTATAGCTTAATGGCAGAGGCTGCTACAATATTAACCAATATGTGCTGTGAAGTAAACATATAATTTTTGATTCAATCCAACATCTAAACACAATCGTAGAAGCTAATTGGACTCCTTACAAGCATGAGTAGCTGCCATACACTCTGTCTCTATTGTGGATAAAGCGACCATAGCCTCCTGCTTACTCATCCAACTTATTACATCATCGAATAAACTAACCATGTAGCCACTAGTAGACTTTCTGCTCTCGACATTCCATGTCCAATTTGAGTCCACATAAGGCTGTATATCCATTGAGTTTTGGTCCTCAAAAACATCACCATGATAACAATGGAATACTTGGAAGTACCTTACAAATATGTGAAAGTCCTCATCATTGCAGCCCAATGTTCTTTTCTAGGATTAGCCATGTAATGATTCAAGACTCCTGTTGCTTGGGCAATGTCTGGTTTGGTGCAAAACATAACATACATAAGGCTCCCACCTATGCTATCATAGGGCACTAAATTTATCTCCTCTATTACCATGGGTGTCTTAGGATGTTGCTCAACTAAAAGCTTAGTTTCCATAGAAATAGGAACAATCACTTGTTTACTATTCGCAATATTGAAATGCTCCAAAACAGACTCAATGTACTTTTGAACAATCCAAAGTTTTCTTTTATTCCTATCTTGTCTTATTTCCATCGCAAGGATGTACTTAGCGTCCCCAAAGTCTTTCATTTCAAAGTATCATGAAAGTTGAGATTTCAAGTCTCTAATCAATTCTTTATCATTACCAAATAAAAACATATCATTGACATACAAAGTGATAATGATAAAATGATTATTGCTTTGTTTATAGTAAACACCATTGTTGTAAATTGCTACAATTACTTGCAGAATCCACGAGAAATCATGAGCCAAAATTGGCTGCTTGTTATTCATAGAAAAACTTGGCCTTGAGTTTGTCATGCCCCTGCCAAAAGTGTGAAGGCAACAAATATATTTAAGAAGTGCAGCAATTACATTATAAAGAAAGGAGCAATTAGTATATCTAGGAGGGGCAGCGATCATTATTCAATAAGGCAGCAATTAAGGAATGAAAAGGCAGTGCTTGGGAATAAGACAAAACAGCATTTAGTTTCAAACAAAAGTCATGTCCTTTTGAACAGAGATCTCTATTCAAAGGGGTGCAAATTTCATTTGGATATGAAGATATAAAAGGGAGATCATTTCCTTGTGGAGAAGATATCAAGTGGGAATAGCAATTGAGATCAACAATTAATAATATTCAGAAATGTAATTGGTGGCAGCCATTTAAGAATAAATTTATCATTTCATCAAGAGGTATTTATTTAGATATAATCTAGCAAATTCCTTGAGAAATCAGTTTTGAATTTGAGGAATTGTTTTGCAAATAGGAAGGATGACCAGCCTTCCGAGTTCACAAGAGGTGAAAGGACGATCAGCCTTCATGTTCTTATCAGGTATGCCACCTAGAGATGGAATAGACTGCCAACCTTCCATGCTCGTGGCCTAGGAGGTAGAATGGATGATCAACCTTTCATGCTCTTGGGCTTGATCAAGGAGGACGGCTAGCCTCTAAGGTGGACTGAGGTATGGGAGGGTGACCCACCTTCCATGCTCTCACAATACAAGGACAACCAGCTTTGAGATTGCCGTTTGCAAGCATTTCCAATGAATTCACAATGTGATTTCCTATAAGGAATATGCTATGATTTGTTGACTCAAATATTGATGATGTTATAATTTATTGATCTAAATATTATAATTTTTAATGTATGGATTGGATTATTATCTTAATTTCTTATTACTTAATATTACTAATGTCAGTTCATAGTGAATAATATTGTTTTGCAGGCCTAAAATTAAGAATTTTCCAAAAGGAGACACTACAGAGTTTTTAAAATAACTCTCAGCAATTCAATCCCCAAAAAAATTCCCTAAAATAAAAGTACTCTTAAAAAAATGCATCGATAGGATTAAAGCTGTCAACATATAAAAACTACAATTTAGTGCTCCTTAAATTTTTTGGGAAAGACAAAAAATGATGTGGATGTAATTTTTATTTCTAGGGAGTGGGTTGTAGTTGTACAACAAACTAAGTGCACATGTTAAGCATTTTGGTGCGATTTCCAGTCTTAGGTCATAGTTAGAGGGTGAAATTTGGAAAGACATAGACAATTATTGTCTTTGTTTTCTCATGCCTAATAAGAGTAGTGGTAGATGGCAATTTTTTTGTGATTATATATGACTTTCCTAGGGTGATAACACATTCATGTTAGATTCTCAGCCTTGAATCCGCTTTAGTATAAAATTACTGGGATAAGCTAAGAGTTTTTCCTCTTTTTCTTTGTTATTATTTGTCTTAATTGTAAAGTTTCATAGTTGAAACTTGAACGAATTTTGAGCTTTAGTTGTTAAAGAAATTTAAGAGCTTTAATTTTTATCGATATTGGAACTTGAAGTTCATATGTATTGAGGGGTTGAACTTGTTTTTTGGTCTATCATATGTATTGAACTCCAAGTTTGGTTAATACATGAAGGAAATCAGTAATATGTTCTACATATTCAGTAATATGTGTGTTTTTGAAGTATATATATATATATATATATATATATATATATATGTTTTTCAGTTATTGTTGAGTTTTCTCTAAGTTTTTAAATTTTGGAGTTAGTTGAGTAATGCCAAGTTTGAGTTTTCTAACTCTGGTAAACACAATGATCTGACTTAGAATAAACCCCAACCCCAAAACATATGAATTAAACTTTTTATAATACATTCTAGCAGACTGCTTTAAACTATGGAGGGATTTCCTTACCCTTTTCAATGTAGTGCTCTGGTTGTGACATGTAGATCTCCTCCTCTAAATCTCTATGCAAGAAAGTTGTCTTCACATTCATTTGCTCAACCACAAAATCAAAAGCAACTTAGAAATCATCTTTGGCAACCAACAATGCTTTGTAGTTCTCAATGTTACTGTTATAGTCTGACTTCTTTTTGAACACCTATTTGCAGCCAACAAATTTCTGTTCTTTAGGCAATTGAACCAAGTCATGTTGATGTGGGTTTTGACACACCAACAGATTGGAATGACAAAGGTGCCCCTACTTTGAAGGTGGCTAGCCTCGAGTCTTCATTGATTGTTTTCATGAGGTTTACCAAAATATCTTAGTTGAAGAACACTTTGCTTGGTCCGCACAATGGGCTATGTAGGTATATCGAGTCATTCACATGAAAAATAAGTCTACTTAGTGTAATTCGACCACTAATAGCCAACAGAAACCCTCTATTTCACCTTTAAACATCATGATTTTCATTTTAATTTATTAGACTTTTTGCAAGTGATTTTCAATACTAGACTTAAGTGAAAACAATTCAAATCATTATAACAACAATGTCTCCATCAAAATCAAAATTTTGCATCATGGAATTTGAAAATGCACTCGTATGATATTATACCAATTTCAATAAAATACAATTCTAAATGTAATGGCAGTAGTATGTATGCGAACATGTGTTTTACTTTGTGGAAGTCAAATAGAAATTCATCATCAAAATCCTAAAGCTAACCCTCATCTAATCTTGATATAAAAAAGAGCAAATAAAAAGAATCTAAACTTGTCTTCAATCCTTTTGTACACCATTCAATGAATGGATTATTACAGAAAATATAAAGCAAAATGATTACCAAGATATTTGATAATTAACAAAGGAGCGAAAACATCCTTAAATAAGAGATACAATAGCTTTATTCAGATAGGATAAGAGCAACAACCAATAAAGCAAAAGGATAAAAACTTAACTAAAAGAATAAAGATTATTCCTAAAGTCTATCCTAAAGACTGTTAGATTTATGATCAGATTAATAGCACAGAATTTAATTCAAAAACAGACACTATAACACAGCAGATACCCTGGGAAAACCCTCCACTTGAGGGAGAAAAACCCAGCAACAATATATCACTTATATATTGAATAACAAAAGAGTCTCTTTTACAATAGAGGCCGATATGAAGGCCTATCACATGCACTCCAATCTGATGCAATATAATAACAGATTGAGACAAACTAATAATGATAACCTCAGCCAACAATATGTCGATAATGAACTCGATCTGCCTTATGGAGAACTCGCACTTCAATGAATACTATCGAATTGAACTTGATAATACATAACAATGAGAATGTCATCGAATATATATACAATATAGAGAGGAGGACGTGACTCTTCACAATCAGGTCGGCTTACATGGAAGAATGCAACCCTTCATTAATCGCATCCCAAAGAGCATAAGGTTGGCCTCAACAAAAAATTCGTGCCTCTTCTATAACTAAATATAGTTATAAATCGTGCCTCTTCATTTAAGCATTATTTAGTGAAAGACGCATCTCTTCATGCATCTTATGTTGGCCAAAATTAATCATAAATATATAATTCAAATAGCCGTTAGGCTATATTTGAATGAACTCCAATCGCTGATCTGGAAGAAGCAGCCCGACGCTGCTAGAAACATCAACAAAGACTAATTGACCATTATATTACAATAATACTTTAATATGTACAAATTTGAAATGGACAAATTTGACACGAAACCAATCGTCACTTGACTTGTTACACTCAATCCAAACATGGCACAGTGCAATCTTCAAAGGAACCAAAAATTGTGTGCATGATTGGTGTTAAATTTCAATGCGCACAAATACGTTAATGTTGATTAAACAAAATACCTTACCATCAACAAGGCATCAATGGTATAAACACATATTGAATTCATTGGACATTCGTTGAATTAAATGCATAGAAATATGAAAAGGAAATAGTCAGAGTTTAGAAAACACCATAAAAGTGAAAACTTGGAAAAGGGAGCAAAATTTTGTATATCGTATTTCAAAGGCAAGTTTCCAAGTGGTTCCAACCCTTACAAATGAGTATTTATAGGCCACTTTGGATGTCAAAGACTAAAATTTGTTCCATCCAAAAGACACATGAGACAAAATACTTTAGAATGTAAGGGTCACATTGACATGCCCTTTACATTGTATTCCTTCATTACATTTTAGTCAAAAATTTGACTTACAAATGACTGTCACATGATTGTGCACACTCTTTATTGCCTCCAACATCCTTTTGCAATTGCTTTTGCTTGTATATGGTGAATTTATCCACCACAATCTGTATTGCATTACGATCTAGACCATCTTGTCATGAAATTGATCAATTCTCTTATGAAAGCCCTCAAATGCCATTATAATGCCTTGTTCATTTAACGATAATGAAATATCATGATCCTCATGCTTAATCCTTGCAAGTGCACAACATTAGCATCAATCTCTCTATTAGACTTTAAGTAATTTTACAAATTATTAGAAATTTTTAACTTTTCATCACTTTTGGTCACTAATACTAGTGAATAATATTAGTTCACAAGTGTTATTGTTTGATTACAACCTTATGAAATAATTTTCTTGAAAAGATTTAGGGTTTTGAGGGCTTAATTATGCAATTTTGGGGTTGAGTGATGAATGCCCAAGATGAACTTGGAGTTTTGGGGTTCAAAAGTCAGATATGAGTTAAAAGCATTGAATTTCAATGATTTCGAGATTTCAGAATCTTGAAACATTGAGTGATAGTCTATAATTTCTGTGTAAATATTGTAAAATTGTTCAAGTTGACCATGGTAATAGGGAAAGAACTTGTTCTTAAGTGTTTTAAGGGTTAAGGGCTTTTCCTGTTGATATGAAGTATAGGAGTAATGTTCATTTACTAGTCTTGTGAAGTTAATGTGATCATAGAGGTACTTCTATAACTTGTGTTAAGGTTGTTGTTTGATAGTTATGTTTGTTTAGCAGTCTTTCTTCTTGGAGAGAATAATCAAATATCATATATTGCAATAAAATCATATAATGGACTATCATATCCAAGGTAGAAAGTACAACAAAATTATCAATCAGCTAAAACACACAATAACTGTTTGTCCAAATTAATTACTACAATTTCTATAAAGTTTTGGATTGATTAGTATAATACATGTGGTATATGATCTTTCTTAAAAAACTCAACTCTTAAATTTTTCAAACTTTTCTTGGCAGAAGAAGAACTAGAGGGAGTGGTGACTAGGTATTATAATTTTCTATCAAGAAAAGGAGTATATTCCTTATAAACTGTGTCACCCTACTTCCTAGAGGCAAGTCTACCTTTTTCATTAACCCAAGAAAAGGAGTATCTTCTGTAGAAACTATGTCAATCTACAACCTAGAGACAAGTCTATACTTTTCCTTAAACCTTTCATCTATCCACACTTGGTGCTACAATTACATCACCATAGCTACTAGGTTAATAAAATTTGGAAATCCAAAATCTTCCAAAATGTTTTGGAAAAATCTGATTTGGAATGTTATAATAATAGAACATATAAACTTTTTATAACATTGGCAAGCCTGTGTAACGGGCAACATATTGATTTCTTTCTTGTTTTTCTATATACAATGGAACCAGATATTGACACAAGAAGGCCCAAGGTTCTTAGACCAACAATTTTCTCCAAGCATGTTCTGGTTTATTGTTAAGGCACTCAAGGATTGCTAGCTTGGGCTCTAGATACTTTTACCATGAGTGCCCATTGGGATTTTCTGGGTCCATTGGGAATATTTGCAGTAATTTATATTTTATGTTCATGTTGGTCATGTTAGTAAAAATCTAATAATCCTATATGCTAAGGGCAGGGACTATCTCCCAGGAATGTTGTGTTTTGTTATATGTGTTGTTTGGAACTGATATTTGAATAATATTTTAGTCTTGATTAAAGTTAAATAGTAAGTTAATGATATGAATTCATTACTAGTATCATTTTGCAATACATTTGTGATTTTCACAATGAAAGTTGCAGATCACTGCATACAGCTTCTTCCTCTTCCTAGTGATAAATGAATATTGCCATATGTGAGTTTTTAACTCCATCGGATCTCTGTTGTATATGTCTGATTTCTGGTAGCATTTGTTTTCAGAGCAAATAATCCAAGGGCTTCATTCACTGGACCCTTGACACAAGTAAATACTAATTTTTTTGCAGAATACATTGAGCAGAAGGTTTGGGAGAAAGAGGTCATGAATGTGTAAAGTAAAGAGTGCTATAAAGCAGTGTTGAATCCTTGAAAAATGTGCTCACAAAAATCAGAAAAATTGCCTGAAAAATTTGTGCTAGAAAATTGTAGTGCTGGCCTAGTTAAAAGTTGCCTTGGACAAGCGTGATTTATGTTATTTTTTAGTCAAACACATTCAAAGAAATTGCTATTCATATTTTGCCCTAGTTGGTACATTCAAAAAAGTTGAAGGAAAGAATACGGATGTGGAACAAACTTTCCTAATGTCAAAACTTAGAGAAGAATGCAGATATGACTTTAAATTTTACAATTACATACCATTAAGATGCACATGAAGGAAATAGCATAATAGAGAAATAAACTCAAACACAATTGACACCAAATTTACGTGGGAAAACCTTTACGGGAGAAAAATCCATCACACCAAAGAAAATCACTTGTATTATAGTAATCAAATTACATATAAGTTACAAACTCTCCTTTCAGATGTCAATATTATAGCAGCAATATTTCTTTGATCAATCTCGTACAGAACAACACTGTTACAATGCTTTCAAAATAGCATACAGACTATTCGATCATCCAACCATTGAACTCTCAAAACCTGCGAATCTTTTCACAGTTTCAAACGTTGCAATATATTGCAATAGCCATGATCGATCCACTCTCTGTACAATTGATTCAGCTCAACTTCCTCTGTTGAATCGAACTTCCCAGGAATGCAAACGACCTCCTTCCAAGTCAGCAAACTCCTCCACTAAACGGCTTACATTTCAGCAGTCAACCAAGAAACCATGCTCTCCACTTTACACTGTGCTACCGTTGAGCATTCAACAGGTTCCCGCGGGGTGGCGGTTTACTGTGCTACCACCAGACAAGCCAACAGCTCCCGAGGTATGGCGGTAATTGCTCTACCGTTGGACAGGTCGACAACTCCCGCGGTATGGTGGTTTACACTGCACTACCACTGCACATTCGGCGAACTCCTGCGGTATGGCGGTAACCGCCCCACTGCACCCCAGTGCAAAGACACCCACGGTATGGCGGTAACCGCGCTACTGCTCCTCTCTCTAAAGCACCTGGCGGTATAGAGGTAAAGGCATAAACATAACACTTAAGAAACTTTGCTGCTTGGTTAAAGTATTAGGGTTTCTACCAGTGAGTTTGAGATGCATATTCTCAACAATCTCCCACTTGACGAAGAATTCACTGAACCTTTTTTCAATATTTGAAGTCATCAAATATCTTGGACCCCAAGGCCCATCGAATTTGCACACCATCTGAACTTATCTGTGCTCATTGGCTTTGTCAAAGCATCAACAACATTCTTCAAAGTATCCATCTTTTCCAAACAGACCATTCCATCCTCCACCATATCTCGTACAAAATGATACTGCACATCAATATGTTTCGTCCTGGCATGGAAAGTAGGATTTTTTGCTAGACAAATGGCACTCTGATTGTTACAACAAATAATAATCTGCCCTACATCAAAACCAATATCAGAACACAATCTTCTAAGCCAAATTGCTTCCTTACAGGTGTGAGTTGCTGCCATGTACTCAACCTTTGTAGTAGATAAAGCGACTACAACCTGCCGCTTACTCATCCAACTAACTGCACCACCATTCATCATGAAACAATATCCACTGGTGGATCTTTTGCTGTCAATGTCCCCTGCCCAATTAGAATCCACATACCCACGAATGCTGAGAGTCCTCTGTGATTCAACCGAATTACCATGGTAACTCAAAGCATATTCTGAAGTGCCCTTCAGATATCTAAACACTCTTTTCACAGCATCCCAATGTGTCTTTCCTGGATTAGCCATAAACTGACTAAGTACTCCCATTGCTTGGGCAATGTCTGGCCTTGTACAAACCATTGTATACATTAAACTGCCAACTGCACTAGCATAAGGCACTCTGGTCATGTCCTCCATCTCAGTAGGAGATTTTGGACAATCTTCAACAGATAGCTTCGTTCCCTGCAAAATTGGAACAACTAGCTGCTTGCAATTAGTCATACAAAATCTCTCCAGAACAGTGTTAATATGCTTACTCTGGCTGAGCCAAAGTTTTCTACTCTTCTTGTCCCTGGTTATTTCCATTCCCAGAATATACTTAGCTGCACCAAGATCTTTCATTTCAAACTTTGCAGACAACTGAGATTTTAGATCAGAAATCATAAACTTACTATTGCCTATGAACAACATATCATCAACATAGAGGGCAATAACAAGAACCTGATCATTTTTAGTCTTGAAATACACACAACGATCTGATTTTGATCTTACAAAACCTAGTGACAAAACACACATGTCAAATTTTTGGTACCACATTCTAGGCGACTGTTTTAAACCATGTAGAGATTTATTTAACTTGCAAACTAGATTTTCTTTACCTTTTATCACAAAATGCTCAGGCTGGGACATATAAATTTCTTCTTCAAGATCACTATGAAGAAATGCTGTCTTCACATCCATGTTCTCAATCTCCAAGTCATAAGCTGCTGCAAGTGACAAAAGAAATCTGATAGATGTAAGCTTTGCTACCGGAGAAAAGATTTCCCCATAATCAATTCCCTCTACCTGGGAATAACCCTTTACAACCAACCTCGCTTTGTACTTTTCAATACTGCCATCCAGACCAATTTTCCTTTTAAAAACCCATTTATAGTCCACAGGCTTTCTACCTTCAGGCAATGGAACCAGATCCCAAGTGTCATTCTTCTTTAACGATGCCATTTCTTCATTCATGGCTTCCAACCAGGAATTTGAATCAGTCATCTTAACTGCCTCGTTTATAGTTCTAGGCTCATCAGTATTAGTAATCAAAACATAGGCACAACTAGAATCCAACATAAAGAATCCATACCTATCAGGTTGCTTCTTTTCACATGTAGACCTCCTCACAGGTTGAGGTTGTGATTCTTCTTCAGAATTCTTAGAGTTGCTCGAACTCTCCTTAGTTTTAGGTTCACTATCAATGTGTTGTTCCTTTTTTTCAGGAGTTAGAGGTATTTCAACAACATCATTTTCCTCTTTATTTTCTTTCATCTCTGGCTGCAGTTCCACTAAAGAAGGTTTCAACTCTCAAAAGATTACGTTTCTGCTGTATACAACCTTTTTAGTCATTGGATTCCAAAGTTTGTATCCTTTCACACCAATGTCGTAGCCAATGAAGATACACTTAATAGCTTTGTTCTCCAATTTAGATCTCTTTATATCCGACACATAAACATATGCTTTGCAGCCAAAAACTCGAATATGTCTTAGAGAGGGCTTCTTACCAAACCAAGCTTCCATAGGCGTTTTATCAACAAGTGTCGAAGAAGGAGATCGATTTACTAAGTAACATGCTGTAGCCACAACCTCAGACCAGAACTTTTGCTCCAGACTAGCATTGCTCAACATACTTCTTGCCTTCTCCATCAGCGTTTTGTTCAACCTTTCAACAACTCCATTTTGTTGCGGAGTGTAAGGGGTTGTTTTATGCCTCTTAATTCCATGGTATTTGCAATACCTTTCAAATTTTTCAAAACAAAATTCACCACCGTTATCTGTTCTCAAGCATTTGATTTTCTTACCAGTTTGATTTTCAACCAAGTTCTTGAACTCTTTAAACTGACTGAACACTTCTGATTTACTTTTTAGAAAATATACAAATGCCCTTCTCGAATAATCAACAATAAATGATACATAATATTTTGAATTCGACAATGAAGGAACATTCACTGGACCAAAAACATTAGAGTGAATATAATTCAGAACACCAAAAGATTTATGAGGACTAGAGTAAAAAGAAACACGATGATGTTTTCCATATATACAATGTTCACAAAATTCAAATTCCAGATTACAATCATCAAGCCCCTTGACCAGGTTTTTATTTTTTAAGGCTTTTAAACCTTTTTCACCAATATGACCTAGCCTTTGATGCCAGAGCATAGTCTTTTCTGCAGGAAGTTTAACTTCCAAAGAATTAGCCCCTACAGGGACTTCAGTCTCATTTGCACGAACAACCTTCAGTGACTTTACAGAGACATTGTTACATTGAACATCAAGTGCGTCCAACTTATACAAAGTACCTATACGAGCACCCCTAGCTAGCACCATCGAGCCTCTAGTCATTTTACAACCATTGCTAGAGAAAGAGACTTGCACTCCAACATCATTTAGCTTATTTACAAAAGTAAATTCTAAGCTAGACTTGGTATATGCATTACACCATCAATTCTTTTAATTCTTCCATCAGGGAATTGAATTTTGACTCTTCCACGGCCAACTATTTCCATAGATGAATCGCTTGCCAAGTACACCTTTCCACTATCGTATTTTTCATACTTAGTAAACCAATCTCTATGAGATGTCATGTGGAAAGATGTTCCAGAATCAATCAGCCAGACATCATCAGATGTTCGAGTTGCCAAGCCTGCAATGAAGGCATCTGCATCGTTCTGAGAAGAATCATTGTCAGAAGAGTTCTTCTTCTTCTTCTTTTTCTCTTCTTTGCAATCCTTTCGGACATGAGCAGGTTGCCCACAATTCCAGCACTTCACCTTGGACTTCTTACTAGGAGATTTTGATCTCCCTTCTGATTTCGATTTGGACTTCTTGTCCTTCTTCTTGGCTTTTTCTTTCGATCTTCCTTGAACAACAAGAGCCTCCATCGCCATCTTAGAAGATTTCCTTCTCATTTCTTTAGACAACAAAGAAGCAACCACATCTTCCATCTTGAAAGTGGTTGTCGTGCTCCCAATTGCCATCACCAAGTGATCCCTAGAATCTGGCAAAGAACATAACAATAGCATACAATGATCTTCATCATCAATTTTTATGCTTACAGATGTTAATTGAGCAATCAGTGTGTTAAACGTATTTAGATGATCAGCCACATACGCCCCTTCCTCCAAGAGTATAACTTCTTCCTTAAGAACAATTTATTCACCAAGGATTTACCTTGATAAATATCTCCAATCTTCTTCCACAAAGAAGATGCAGTATTCTCTTCATGAACATTCAGGAGAACAAAGTTTGTTAAACAGAGTCTTATCAACCCTTTTGCTTGTCTGTTTGCAAGGACCCAATCTTCTTGCTTCATGCTAGAAGGTTTTGTTCCAAACATATCAAGCCAAAGGATCCACCAATGGGTCTTCCATTTTGAGTTTCCACAACTCAAAATTGCTACCATTGAATTTCTCAATTTCAATCCTTCCTATTGTGCTTGTCATCTTAATCTGTAATTCAAATTACCAGACTTATACTAGACTCCCACTGAACAGAATTGACACAAAAAACCCAACCTACCCACAAGGATAACACAACTGGCCAAGCTCTGATACCACTTGTAAGGAAATAATAGGGATGCAAAACAAACTTTTCTAATGTCAAAACTCAAAGAAGAATGCAGATATGACTTTAAATTTTACAATTTGAATTACATACCATAAAGATGCACATGAAGGAAATAACAGAATAGAGAAATAAACTCAAACACAATTGACACTAGATTTACGTGGGAAAACCCTTACGGGAGAAAAACCCACTACACCAAAGAAAATCACTTGTATTACAGTAATCAAATTACATACAAGTTACAGACTCTCCTTTTAGATGTCGATATTACAACAACAATATTTCCCTGATCAATCTTGTACAGAACAACACTGTTACAATGCTTTCAAAACAGCATACAAACTATTCGATCATCCAACCATTGAACTCTCAAAACCTTCAAACCTTTTCACAGATTCAAACGTTGCAATATATTGCAACAACCATGATCGATCCACTCTTTGTACAATCGATTCAGTTCAACTTCCTCTGTTGAACAACCATCGAACTTCCCAGGAATGCAAATGACCTCCTTCCAAGTTAGCAAACTCCTCCACTAAACGGCTTACATCTCAGCAGTCAACCAAGAAACCATGCTCTCCACTTTACACCGTGCTACCGCTGCACATTTAATAGGTTCCCACAGGGTGGCAGTTTATCGTGCTACTGCCAGACAAGCCAACAGCTCCCGAGGTATGGCAATAACCACTCTACTGTTGGATAGGTTGACAGCTCTTGCGGTATGGTTGTTTACACCGCACTACCGCTGCACATTCGGCGAACTCTTGCGGTATGGTGGTAACCGCGCCACCACACCCCAGTGCAAAGATACCCGCGGTATGGTGGTATCGACCGCACTACCGCTCAACGACTGAGAGGCACCCGCAGTATGGCGGTAACCGCGCTACTGCTCCTCTCTCTAAAACACCTAGCGGTATAGAGGTAAAGGCATAAACAAAACACTTAAGAAACTTTGCTGCTTGGTTAGAGTATTAGGGTTTCTACCAGTGAGTTTGAGACACATATTCTCAACAAAAGTTGCTGTTCTGCCCTAGACGAGTGTGCTTTTGTCAGGGTTGAGACATTCAGTTTTGTAGAAGCAGATAAGCTTACATTTTTGCAACATATTAGCTATTAACAAAGATAACTGAAAATCAGATATTGCAACATCTGTTGATGAATCCATAAAACGCTCTTTTTGATGGTTTAAAGGCTTTTGTTGATGTAAAATAAAATTTCATATCAATTTATGACCAGACTTCTTAAAATAATAAAATATATAGATATGCATAAATGATAGAGAGAGTTTCAAAGAAAATTACAGTGCTGTCCTAGTTAAAAGTTGCATTGGACAATCGTGATTTATGCTATTTTTTAGTCAACACATTCAAAGAAATTGCTGTTCATATTTTGCCATAGTTGGCTGTTCTGCCCTAGACGAGTGTGCTCTTGTCAGTGTTGAGACATTCAGTTTTGTAGAAGCAGATGAACTTACATTTTTGCAACATATTAGCTATTCAAAAAGATAACTAAAAATCATATATTGCAACATCTGTTGATGAATCCATAAAGGTTCTTTTTGATGGTTTGAGGGCTTTTGTTGATGAAAAATAAAATTTCATATCAACTTATGACCAAACTTCTTAAAATAATAAAATATATAGATATGCATAAATGATAGAGAGAGTGTCAAACTTTAATAATAGTGACTACAACAGCATTGATGTCTACATAAGTGGCTACAATGATATTGGCTTCTATAGTTGCTCAAAGATGTAAAATAGTGTATTTTTTTCTTGTTTTTATTAGTAGTTTTAACTTTGAAATACCTGTTTAACATAGCAACAATCTGGAAACGAAATTGCAGCAAACCCTAGATTGGAGAAATCAGAGGAAACCTTTATGAGGAAAGAAAATCATGCAATGAAGTTGTTAGCAAACCGCTAAAGAAAAATGAAAAAAAACTGCAAAGATGCGTGGGTAGGTGAAATCTGACGCATTTTTTTCTCAAAAAATTGCGATTAAATGCAAAAAATTGGCATAAGTCACTGAAAATCGGTAAATGCTCAATGATTTACTAAAAAATTGTGGTTTTTAAATGGAAAAATTGGGAATATCGCTGTTTCACAATTAAATGAAATTTTGGTGATTTATTTCCAATTTCTGCTCCTATGGATTTACTTGCTTCGTCTCAAGATGCAATGTTAGGTTCCAATTTTGTGTACAAAAGACATGACCCAAAATAGTCCACCTCGATTTTAAAATGGCAAAATTGAAAACATGTGATAATCACTCCAATTACTCAAATTGGGGTTTTGAAACCTACGAATGAAATCACAATACAAAAATAATAACTTGCCAAAAAGGAAAGTCCAAAGAAAAACCTAGAGAAAAGTTCGAGGCCAAATATGAGATCACCATACACTAGAATGCAAATGGCTGAAGGAAGTCTTAATGGGGTGCAATTGCTCCAAATTCTAGTGGAGTTAGTAGTTCTAAATACACAAACTCTTCATAGGACCCCCTAAACACATCAAAAATTGAAATGCATACTAGTCACAATGATTAGACTTGAATTGGATAAAGGTAAAGGTTATTATAACAACCAAGATTAGATGTACAAACAAAAAACAAAGGCAAAATATTCAAAATAAAAGGTCCCCAATTTCACAAAAAATTATGGGCATGCTGTGGAAGCCACAACAAATCCCATGTATCATTTTTCTTTGGTGCAACCATCACCTTATCCATGGCCATTTTCTAGTACTCACTATAGCTGGAATACTCGGCATTTGCAAGTACTCGGCAAGCTTGAAAAACTTGGTTCGGAAAAAACTCGGCAAAAACTCGGAAAAAACTTGGAAAAAACTCGGCAAAAAATTTGGGAACTTAAAAAATTGCTTAAACTTCACTAAAAATGCATTTTTTTTTTTGCAAAATTCAAAGATAAGATGCATCCAATGAGTCAATAAATGAGTATATATAAGAAACAAGTTGTATTTGATTGATTTGAAAGAAAATTGGATACAAAATGGCATCCTCATGTGGAATGCTCAATGCGCTGATATGATAATAGTTTGAAACAAAATGAAAATAGCAAATTGTTTTTGTAAAACTGAAAGTAAATACTACATAAACATTAATATATTTCAGTTTTTACAAATTCACATGAATCACATCTTCCTCTTCCCATGTCTAGATCTAAATAAGGGACCGGGAGAGGGTGTAATCGTAGGACTTTGCTCCTGCTGTGCCTGTGGCTCCTCAACCTCCATCCTGGATGTAGATCCTTGTAGCTGTTTGGTGGTGGCACTGGCGATGACTCCTCCTCAGGTTCATCCTCAAGGTCATCCAATGAGAATGCAAATCCACCCTCTTCCATTGCCTGTCGCTCTAAATCATAAATCTCATCCTCAGTAAACAATGGAGGCCACTCCCCTCGCCTTGTCCAACCACTATATCGATCTATCTCATCCAAATCAATTGGATCATCATATGATATTTCCTCTACCTTTCTTCTGCGCAATATAAGATTATATTGCACATAGACAAGGTCATTGAGGCGTTTTTGAGCTAGTTTTTTCCTCTTCTATGTGTGGATGGCCTCAAACAAGCTCCAATTGCTCTCACAATTGGACGAACTACAAGGCTGGCTCAAGACATGGAGGGCAATTTTTTGAAGATTTGGGGTTTTTCCACCCCAATTTGTCCACCAAACATCTACAAAAAAAAAGAGTTAGAAAATTGTAACTTGTAATTATCAATTTTTCATTTTTGTAACTTGTAAATTTCAAATTTTATACTTGGTGGCAGCCTACATACTGCGCTCTTTGCCAAGTCTGAAGAGAAGAGTGCACCCCTTTTTTCCCTATAACTATGCAATTCATTAACAATACAGTTTGCCTCATCAGGTGTGGATGTCATTTGCTGAATGCAAGTAGTGAGGCTCTCTATAACCTCTCTAGTAGGATCTGCATAGGTGCCTGAATGGATGAAACGGGGGTTCAAGAAGTACCCTGCTGCATGGATAGGTTGGTGGAGTTGATTGTTCCACCTCCTATCAATAATCTCCCAAATGGGATCAAATTTGAGGCTGTCCCCCTTATAATAATTTCTAATAGCCTCCTTGGCCCTATCCATGGCCTCATAAAGATACCCCATTGGGGTTTGATCCCCATCCACCAAGCGGAGCACTCTAACCAAGGGCTCTGACACCTACAATATAAATTTAAAAATGCAAAAAATGATTATACAATTTAGTAATTTACAAATTTACAATGAAAGATATTAACTTTAAGAAAAATGTTCAATTTGAATTTAGATTCAAACTCAAAGTTTTGAAGTTACCTTCACAATCTCTGTTGCTCTTTGTGCAAAGAGGGGGTCGAAGACAATGTTTTGAACTCTTTCTCCTTCTGGGTTCTTCGAATAAGGTGAGTCTACCCACGCTTGACTCACAAACATTTGTTTCAAAGCCGTCAATGCACCAAGAATGCTTTGCAACGTTAAGAAAACTGTTACAAACCTTGTCACACTAGGTCTCACCAATTCTCTCCCTTTGGTGTGCTCCCTCATCAAGTTAAGAACCCAAGGGTGATTGTAGATATATTTAGTGATCCTCCTTCCATCCTCTACAATCGGTGTGACCCAATCTAATTTGCCTATGTCCTGCAAAAGAAGGTCAAGGACATGGGCAACACATGGTGTCTAAAAAATTGTGTGGTGTCTATGTTGGAGGATTCTTCCTGCTACCACATATGCCGTTGCATTGTTAGTTATGATTTGCACTACATTTTCAAGTCCCACCTCCATGCACACTTGCTCCAACATTCTAGCCAAATTTTCTGCATTTTTTACTGTTCTAGAGGCATCCTTGGATTTCAAGAACACCACCTCATTTTTGCAAGAGACCAAAAAATTAATGATGGTACAGTTTTTTCCATTCATTCACCCATTAGAAAGAATAGTGCAGCCATATTTTTGCCATTCTTCTCTTTGTTCTTCTCTCGTTGCTCTTGCCCTTTTAGTTGCATTAGAAAGCAACCTACAAGTACAATGTGAAATTAAGTACACAATTTTAATTTGTAAACAAAAAAATAGCTTAAATTAATCATAAATTAAATTTAAAAAACATAAATTAAAGAACATAAACTAACCTCCCACTCAAGTCTTTGCGCGAAGGCGCCTTGTAGCCTTTCCTTGCAATTGTCAATGCGGTCACCAAATTTTGCCAGTAAGGTGAGCTTGCCACATTGAAAAGGATGTTGTTGAAGTACCAAAAATCGACACAAGCGACATTTGCATGCTCATGCACCTCCTTATTCCACCCAGTTGCCTCTAAAGAAGGTTGTGCACCAGGTGTGTTTCTAGGCACAAAAAAATCACCAATGCCTGAACCTGTGGCCATAGGTGCTAATCCTGCCCCTGGTACTCTATTAGAGGTGGATGAAGGGATGGAGATGGTGGTGGGTTGCAACAATTGCCTTCGCACACGTGGACCACGAAGAGAGCCCACTATGCCGACTGCGGCATCATCATCATTTGACAATGACTCAAGGTAGACTGTAGCACCTTGAGAAGAAGCTATGGCAGCTTGCATTGCCGCTTTTGCCTTCGCTCTTTGCACCTTTTTTCCTTCTGCAGCGGAAAGTATTGCATTCATTTGTCTTTTTATTTCCTCATTGGTGTTTATGCAAGCCTTAGCATCACGTCTAGGGATGCCTGCAAGGTGGTATTTGAGGCGATTGATGCCTCCACGGTATACATTTTTACATTTAATGCAATACATTGATCTAGCTTCTGGTCCTTCATATGCATATTTCCAAGCAGGATCTCTAGCTCCTGCTGGACGAGTGCCTACATATTCCCCACTCCCAGGCACGGATGGGGCTGAGGCTGGGGTAGAAGCGGATTCAGAAGCCATTATCAATTAACCTACACACACAAAGTGAAAGCACAACTTGTTAGTTTTTTGATAGAAAATTTAAAAACAAGCTAAATTAGATTAAATCAAAATTGAAAATAGATTACTTTAAATTAGTAAAATCTAAACTAATCTAAGATTCTAAACATTTTTCTCAAAAAAAAGGATTAAAAAAAGAAAATAATAAACTAGGGTTACAAAAAATGTGAAAAAAATGTAAAAATCAGAAAATTACTTTAAATTAGTAACAAATTAAGCTAATATATGATTTTAAACATGTTTTCAACAAACAAGAAGAATCAAAATAAAAAAAATAACTAGGGTTTGAAGAAAATTTCAAAAAAATGAAAAAATCAGCAAAATATGTAAAAAAGTCAGAAAAATTTGTTAGAAATTCTTATTTTGATGAATCTAAATCTTCTTTTCAACAATATAAATGTATTTAAATCTATTTTATAGTTCATTCATGATGTTTTTTAAACATACAATCAACAAAAATAAAGAAAAAATAAAAAAAAGAAAGAACAAGAAAAATCAGAAAACCTACCTGGAAATCCAATTTGCCTTTGAAATCCGATGAAAATCTCCTTCAAATCTCGTCCCCTCGATGCAAAATCACTGAAAAATGGTGCAAAATGCTTTGGACTGGGTTTTTGCTTTGCCAAGAGTGAAAACAACTTAGAAAATGAAATGCAAATGACCTTTTGGCCGGCTGCGAGCTTAAGTGCCTGATCGCGTGGGTTTTTTTTAAAAGCCCGCCGACTTTTTGACAAAAACTCGCCAAAAAAAAGGTGAGTTTTTGTCAAAAAGTCGGCGAGTGTTTTTGGCGAGTAGTACAACTATGGTACTCACAATCATTCATTTCCATTGCCTCTTTAATTGTTCTAGGCTCATTAGTGTTAATCAACAAAGAAAATATACATCTAAAATCAGGTGGGCTATAGCTTCTTGGTTGCCTCCTTTGTTGAGTGGACCTCAAAAGTTTGAGGTGGAGGTTTTACTTCTTCTTTTGAACTCTTTGAGCTCTCTTCACTATTATCATCTAGTGCAACTTGAACTTTTAGTTAAGCATTTAGTGCAACCTTCTCATAATTTGATTGGAGCCGCACGATTGGCTTTCCATCCTCCTTTGGCTGCTCAATTGTAGTGCAAGGTTTGACCTTTGTAAAAATCACATTCCAATCATAGAGAACTTTTTTGGCCATAGAATCCCAAATCTTGCAGCTTTTCACATTGAGGTCGTAGAATCCCAATTTGTCTTATTCAAATCCTCCAAAGATACTTTATGACAGTCATAATGACACGTCATAGTCAGTGAATGTTCTTGGTCAACATGTGTAGCTCCCTCTTACACCTTTTCTATTGTGTAATGGATGCTTTTAGATTCTTTTGTTGGAGGCATAACTTTTGATCTAGGAATTGGGTTAAGGCTAAAAAAAAAAATTGGAGACCTCAGAGAACTCTACATAACTATAACCCAATTTAGCTAGTTAAAGCCTGTTTTGATCATTTTTGGGCCAAAAATGACCTCTACAATCTATAAATTGCATTTAAAGATTAGGATGCAAGGTTGAGACACCTTTCCTAACACAGGGGTTATACTTGATGCCTCATATTGGTAAGCAAAATTTGTTGGCTGATTATTAGTAACTTCTCACTCAACTAGTTAGAAGTTGTAAGTACTTTGTGTGTGATTGGAACTTGCATTCATTTTGCTGGACATTTTCCCAAGACAACAATGAAAACAGCTTAATGTTATGTTCTTTTAAAGTTATAACAGTTCTAGTATCAACCAACTTCATGTTTGTGTTTCATAGTTTGCTACATAATACTCTAGTTTATCCTGTTCACTTTTTATCTTAATGCCACATTTTGGTGAGAAGATTGTGGTGACTAATCATTTATGATCCTAGCTACGAGCAGATTATGGTAAGTAATCATTTATAAATTCAGACTTGTATCCATTTCTACATCAGATTAACAGAGTAAACTGATTAGAAGTAATTATGTTGTGTTTAGAGCTTCCATTCATTTATCCTGACTATTTGTTAAGTAATAGTGTCCTGGCAGTGGCCTTATATCTACGAACAGATTGTGGAGGCAGTTCATTAGTAAATTCCAACTTTTTTCCATTTTTCTTACTAAGAATTATGGAATAAGCTTATTAGAAAAGGGTAATACTTTGTAATGGGTTTGAATTTTCATTTTCATTTATATATGGCAACTGCCTTATAAATGACCAAAGTGCATCTGTAATGCCATTAGAAGAAGCATTATACTAACATCTAATTAAAGTCTATTTAGTTGTAGTAAGTCCATTGAAGCTTGTATTTTTTCAATTATCTGAAAAAACCTCATCTATAGATTAGAAGGAATTCTTTGCTTGAAATATAATTCGTTAAATGATTTTTGGTTGACATAACAATGTCTCACAATTTTTTTTTGAAGAGGCACATTAGCTCAAATACTTGAAATATGATAACAAGGTTTTGTTTATCTTATGTGCATGCCATTTCATCTCTAGGACATGGTGTGTATTAAATTACATTTGTTTTCTTTTTATGTTTCCTGTTGTGTTCATAAACTTTTGGTTTGCAGGTTGTTTTCTTTGGGCAGCTGTCCTCAACAGAAACGCGAAAGGTCATTGAACGCATCATAAACTATATACTTTATAAGGTATGGTTTTATGGCCTTATCCACATTTTTCTATTTTGAAGTTGCATTTACGATACCGGCTGCTTCTTTTTGTCAGAGTGTTTAGCAGTATGTACATTATTGATTACCAGTAAGAGTTGTTTCAGACAAAGAAGTTATATCTTATTAATAGAGTTATTTGTCCTTATACAACTTCACCTTTTTCTTTAATTGTATGTTTGTCTTTTCTTTTTGTCAGAGTGTTTAGCAGCATGTACATTATTGATTACCAGTAAGAGGTGTTTCAGACAAAGAAGTTATATCTTATTAATAGAGTTATTTGTCCTTATACAACTTCACCTTTTTCTTTAATTGTATGTTTGTCTTTTTGTATTTTTACTAGACTATTGTGAAATCTGAATCTGCAATTTATATATGGACATCAGCATCGCTCTCAGCTCTCATTGCTTGTATCAAACCCCACACTGCGTCCATATGATTCTCCTCACAGTCTCAGATCTCCCCAATAACTACTGAGAATTGAGTGACAGTAAGTAGTCCCATTGAGTAGCCATTGCCTCCTCCAACCCCCTCTTCCCAACAACACTCTACCCAACTATAAGATCAGCTGTCTCAAATGAAACAAAGTTACAAAACAGATCCATAAGGATGCTGGCAATTATCCAGTATCATGCCCAAAACATAATAGTTAAGCTTCCCTTCCCCTTTTAAAAGTTGTTTGGCTGTTATCTATGAATCGAATATTCCCTCAGGGTCTAATTCTCTATGGATGAGATGGAAAATTGATTGTAGCTACCAAATGAGTGCCTTGATCTGCCCTTTCATTGGAGCTTTCCTAAGTCCTAAACCACTGAGAATATGGGTGTAGGAAAACTGGAAGCCAGTAGACTAGGTGGAAATCTTAATGATGTTGAAGGAATATTTCATGGCTGTTTTCTTATTCTGCAGTCTAGATCGACATCATTATGATATAGATGGCTGTTTTCTCATCCAAGCAAGAAAAATATCAGGTCTTTTAGAATCAACCCTAGTTTATGAAAAAATAAAGCCTTCTCATGAAGTCATGTATTACTGCTTTCAACTCCGCACAGGACCTCCCAAGCAGAGTAATTGTGTGGATCAATTTTCCTTTGCTTCCAAATAATTAATGGATAGAATTGTCACTGAGGAAGATAGGAACTGCCATGGGGGGATACATCATAACATCTGAGTTCACCAAAGACCCAATAGTCAAGCATGCATCGATTTATGTTAATACAGTTTTGGAAATGTCTTATCTTGATAGAATTTTTTTGGATGTGGGAGGAATAGAACAAGAGCAGCCAATAGATAATGAAAATATTCTAGTTCTTTGTTTATCAAATTATCTGCCATGAACATGGCCATTTTGCTAGGGCATGCCCCACTCAGCATAAATGGGAACAGTGCCTTTTTATGCCAAGGGTAGGCCAAAGTACGGTCAATGAAAATAAAACAGAAGATAAATTTTGATGAGCCTGTGCAAGGAAATTCAAAGTGCCCATTCATTGAGCAAAATAAAATAGCCTATCAATTTACCCTATCAATCAATAAAACATGTGCAAGTCCAGGGATAGATGAAATGGAGCACATACAAGGGAGTCGGGGCATAACTTTAACATCCTCAGTAGACATAAAAGAGCATAGAACTACAGCACCAAACAAAAAAGTAACAAGAAAAACAAAAAGAAAATGTAAGGGGACTCGCCCATTCACATCCATTGCTGAACCTTCCAAGTAAGCAACAGAAGTTGAAAGCAGCAAGGAAAAATGGAGCCCTTAGTTGATTACAACCCTGTATTTATGCAAGTCAGGAATGCTTTCACAAACTGAAAACCATCTGTGGCAGTTGGGACACAACTATAACATACTCAATGACGCCAAAAGACCATAGCACTGAAGCTCCAACATCAAAGCAACAATAAAAACAAAATGAAAAGGTAAGGAACCCATCCTATTCACATCCATTTCTGACACATCCAAAACCATGGCCAGAGGTGAAAACAGCAAAGATAAAATCAAGCCCTTGGTTGATTATAGCCTTGTACCTATTCTAGTCAAGAAAGCATTTAAAAAGCAAAAATCATCTGTATATCCCTGGAAATTATATTTTAATATCACTCAGGCCAAAGAAAAGTATAGCTGATGTAAATCTGGGAAATCCAAACCCATGGTGAATGACATGGGCTTGCTAATAGGTACATCCAATTTCATCCCTTTTGTGTAATGCAATTACCTCAATGAAATATCAAGGGCATAGTCTTTCCCAGCAAATACCAATTCCTCAAAGAACAAAGTCAACTAGAAAATAATGGTATAGGTCCAATCCTTCTGAAGGAATGCATTTGATCTGGTTCTCTAAGGAAAACCAAATATACTGCTATATTGGGCAGAAAAGAGCAAATTTTTTGCTCCAACACTCCCACTATTATCATATGGGATCCTACCAGATACACCTCACTACTACTCCATTCCTTCTCTTGGGAACTGTTTTTAACTTCCGTGGATGAATTTCAAGAGACTGCCCTGTTATCAATGTTTATACCCCTGTATGTCAACAACACAAATCTTCTGCTCTATCAGCTATCAGATTTGGTTCAGCAAATGAACGTACAAAAACCCCTCTTGATAGGAGATTTCAATATGAATAAATCATAGTTGCCAGGAGACTGGTACTGGTACTGGTACGGGAGACTGGTAGCTGTACCGGTACTGCGTTTTTTGAAAATAGGAGACGGGGGTACTTGGGAGATGCCATCTTTTTTTTAATACAAATAAAAATTAATAAATTAATAATTTATAGAAAATATCATGACTAAGCTTTTAAATTTCACGGGAGACGCCAAAATTTTTGCCAGGAGATGTCGGGAGACTCGAGAGATGGTGCGTCAAGTTTCCATGCTGCTGGAGGCGTTTCTGGGTACGTCTCCAGTACTGGAGACGTGTACCAGTCTCCAAGACGTGTCTCTGGGGGCAAGAGATGCATCTCCCGGCAACTATGGAATAAATCATCGAAGGAGGAAAATGTGGGGCAAGGATATAATCAGTGAATCGCTGACTTCATCATACATCACACATCTAGTAGTGCAATGATAGAATTTTCTCAAGGTTTGTTCATATGGAGCAACTAGAGGAAGTGAAAGCATTAGATTGCAGAAAGAAAGGATTACCATATTTGACAAGTCATTAACTCCTTGAAATCATATAGCAGCACGGGTATATATAAAATTTCCCAAGACTGGCCAGTACAGTTGGAAATCTCAATGCAGAAATGAGCAGAGGAAATCATAATTCAGATTTGAACTAATGTGGTTGACCTGTCCAGAATCTGTTCCCATCATGGAGAGATGGATGGAGGAAGCAAACAATATAACATGCCATGAGATCTTAAAATGAGGTCATACCATCCAAATGGTAGCCTGGGAACAAGGCCAATCCAAGAACTCACTGCCATATACAACACATCAATTCAATTCCGAAAACAGCCACCAGCATGTCTTCTTATGGGCCCAGAAATAATGGAAAATGTAACTGACTTATTTTTGTTACTGTTACAGACGACCCAAGCATTAGTGGTGATGAAAAAGTAGCTCAGCAAGTTTTAGCTAAACACATTTGAAAGGTTGTAAGGGAAACTGATAATTAGCCAGTGATGAGAGCAGGCTGAAATCCAGGAGTTTTTAGCTTTATTTAGCAAAACTTCTGGTCTCTTCCCAAACCAGACTTTCTTCTGCTCGAAGGGAGCCTAGAGGGAATAAAAGGATGCTCATAAGCATGAATGCAATCAGGTTATTGTTGATCCCAAAAGAGGTTCTGGCTGAGACTACAGCCTTATGTGATATGGTAAACAGAGTCCTTTCAAAGCTGATCATCAGGAGGATAAGGCCCTTCTACCTAAAATGATTTCCAAAATGCAATATGGTGTGAAAATTACAGATAATATTGTGGTAGTCTGGGGTAACCTCCATTCCCCCATGATTTAGGATAGACTAGAATGTTTCTAGAGTTGGATATGCCAAAAGCATTTGATAGATGTAATTGGAGCACTAATATAAAAAACTTTGGTGAACTTGGATTTAGCGTGGAGATGATTTCAGGGATCAACAATTTCATCACCACAGCCGCCTATGCCATTTCCCTTAATGGGGATGTGGGCTCAATTTATTCCATTCGTGGTCTAAGAAAATGGGACCCACTCATACCATATCTATTGATTGTTATTGGAGAAAGTTCATAGTCCAATGACTTTAACTTGGTAAAAACCTAGCAGGCCAAAATTTTGACATGGACTTGTGACCAGGCTAAAGCTCAATATATTAAAAAATACACAAATTTGTAGCATAAACTTAAATAACATATAACATACTGAATGTAGAGAACTTAGATAATCTTCTTATTTGTTTTACGCTAAAAAAGAAGTAAATCCACATCCTAGTGTCATATATGATATCATGTAAAGAGCTTTGCCAAATCTGATCAAAAACTCTTTATTTTCTGCCTTGAGAATTCTGTCAAACAGTTTGCTAACAACCTTGTGTTTGCTGGGTTTATGTTTCAGTCTGCTTTGTGTTTGTTTTATGTGGTTGCAATGATGAAATAAAGCTTGTAAACAACTACTATGATGACTATTCAACTCTCTAGGATGCAAATGTAGCTCTTTTTGAATTTTCAAATGCAAATACATGCTCTACTTATACCCAGCAATGCACCTACAGCAATTAATCATTTTAACAAACACTTTGAATGCAAACTATATAAGAGAATCATAACTTGGCATTTTGTCATATAATTGGCATTCAAACTTAATATGCTAATGTGAAGGTAACTCCTTGGAATTTAATCAAACAATTGGCATGCACTCTTATTCCAATAGCATGTAACTCCTTCTCATTGACTAAATGGTGCAAACTGATTACAATAATTCTGCGAAGACTCTTGGCTATAAAAGAAATCTGATGCTAAAATGGTGCTGATGCAACTATTACAAGATGAAATATGAAATGCAACTACATAAAGAACCTGGAATAAGCTTGACGTTGGTGCTGAGATGATTGGCAGCTGCACATACAATGTGGATTTGATTAAATGTGTTGAAATCGAGCCTCTATGAAGGCCGTCCCTGTTCTGGTTTGATGATACTAACAGCTCCAAACTCCTCTAAAATATATCAAGACTCATCATCATGTCTTCCAGATTGAGGCGCCCCAGGTCTGATCAGAAATTGATGCACAAGGAGTTTTATTTGAATTTTATTCACCTCTTAAAACAAAGTCGCACTTCTCTGTCATGAGCACCCAGTCTTCTATTTCCACGACTTTTAGAGAGCAAGATATTAAAATCGCCCCTGTTTATGACTGAAATCTGTCAAGCTGAACAATAAGCCTCTGTCTGATTTATTCCAACTCCTCTCAATTCAAAATCGTCCTTGATAGGACTGAAAGTTTATCATCAAGTTCTACCAATCGATTTCTCCATGAATTTGAGAATATTTGCCACAAATCGATTCCTCTCAATGCTGCAAGATGACTGTAGAAAGAAATCAGAACTTGTTTCACCAAATCATATCAATCAAAATTGGTCTTTGGCCTAATTTTGCCCCAATGTGAAAGATTATGATATCCTCCACTCTCAACTAGCTAGGGTTGGTGTCACACAACCGAAACTAGCAATCTTAGAGAATTATACTTCTCCAGCTGTGACAAGCATTCAAGCTCTCCAATATTCAGAAAATGTGATTGACTCCAGGATGTCTCAAATGCCCTCCAAAAGCCCCTTATAAAGAATTGACAAGAGATTTCAAGAAGCTTCTAGAATAAATTATTATTTTATTCTTTTAAGTGACTTTTTGATATTATTTTATTTTTAGTCACTTTTAATATTAAATTAATTAAATATAAGGTTACTTTTTAATATTTAATTTTTTAATAACCTTATAAGTAATTAATTTAATATATTCTCCTTATTACTCCAAATTGAGAACATGACAGTCCTCTCTTCCCAAAGATTGCTTGTCCTCAAGCAATCTACGACTGCCATCCCAAGACCACTACCATACAATCTAGAGCAAGTCTATCCACGATCCACCTGGACCCCATACAACCCAGAGAAGGACTCCTCTCAACCACTTGTGAACAAAGCTGAAGTCCCTGTTAAAGTTCTAACTCACCAATTTGTGAAGCCAACAATCCATCAAGTGAGCCTCTGGAATCTAGCTGGACCAAGTCTTCAATTCCCGCTTGTACTTATCCGCTGAAGTAATTGGCATGTCAAATGTAATTGAGATGAAAGTTTCTCACATCCTTTGCCAAACTGTCAGCAGCAATATCATCATCATCATCATCATCATGAATGCCATCTACTCTATCCGTATCATCCACTACATCCTCATGAATGGAACTGCTCTTCATGTGTTTTATTGATACATCCTTGGATGCTTTATCAGCTTTACCCCTAAGCACCACTCTCTTACCATTAGCTGTCCAAAACTTGAGTGTCATCTTCTTGAAGTTTTGTGAGTATTCTCCCAATGAATAGAGCCACTGGATACCTAGAATTGCATGGTCACCACCCAAATCTACCATAAAGAAGTCATTAGTGACCGTGTAATTGCCAAGTGAGATGCTCAACTAAGGAATTTTCCTTTTGCATCTTAAAGTGTACCCACCTGCTATTGTGACTTTGAACCCCTCAAAGTCCTGTGTTGCTAATCTTTGCTTGGCTACCATAGTTGAATCAATGAAGTTATGTGTAGCTCCACTGTCAACCAAAACTGTGATGTGCTGGCCATGTAGGGTTCCTCTAACTTTGAAAGAGTTGAAAATAGGTGAATCGGATAAAGTATGAATAGATCCCTTATGTTCAAGCTCCTCATCTGAACTGCTACTGTCCTCAACTCCAAGTTCATTCTCACTTTTTGATACTACCTCAATGAGATGAGCTTTTCCCTTTCCCAAGCAACGATGTCCATTCACCACTTCTCCTTGCAATGGTAGCAAATTCCTTTCTCCCCACACTCCCTACGAAAATCCTCATCCATCTTGTTCTTCTTATTGTCCTTCTTAGAAGTGGACTTCTCCTCTATATCTTCTGAAGGAGGTGTGCTAGAAGAAGTCTTGTTCTTTTGGTTGCTTGAGGATTTACTCTTTTGGTGGCTAGACTCCATGTCTCTAGCTCTAGTGATCGCATCCTGAAGAGAATCTGATTTGAAGGCCTTAATCCAACCGCGAAGGGGTTTAGACAAACCTTCAATGAAGAGCATCACCAAACGCTGTTCTGAAACATCAGTCACCATAATAGCCAAATGCTAGAATGCTGAGATGTAGGAGTCTACAAACCCAATCTGCTGAAGCTGCAAATTCTGATTTTGTGCACCCCAACCATTGTTTCTAGGTCTATTTCTCGTCTTGAGATTGCAAAAGTCTACTAGTGTCATGGCAGCATGGAATTCATCTCCCAAAGAGTTATATTCTCTCAAATAATCATCATAATTTTCTTCTGATTCTTGCTGCTCCTGATTTGCAGCAGTTTGTCCCCTAAAGAATTGAGGCATAAGAGGCCTCGGAGTTGCTCTACTTGCTGCTCTAACATTGCTTTGAGCTGTGTCATTGTTGTCTTGCCTTCCGTTCTGTCCATTGGTCCCATTGTTTCCATTGTTTCTACTATTCACAGGCTGCCTAAGAATTTGTGATAATTCTTCTCTTGCTTTAGCTGCTTCTGCCCTTCCTCTAGCCAGTTCTTCCATTATTTCTTGTTGTCGTCTTGCAAGGTCACTAAGCATGTGCTGAGTACTGCTTTCTTCCATGAGTTCAAATGGACTTAACCCCTTCTTTGATCTATTATAAAAACTGTCCAAAAGATGTATGACTGGAATGTTTGGAGCCTCTTCACTCATAACCCGCACAGGATGGCAGGAACTTTAGCTCTGACACCACTGTAAAGAGCCTTGCCAAATCTGATAAAAAATTCTTTATTTTCTGCTTTGAGAATTCTGTCAAACAGTTTGCTAACAACCTTGTGTTTGTTGGGTTTATGTTTCAGTCTGCTTTGTATTTGTTTTATGTGGTTGCAATGATGAAATTCAGAAATAAAGCTTGTAAACAACTACTACGATGACTATTCAACTCTCTACGATGCAAATGTAGCTCTTTTTGAATTTTCAAATGCAAATACATGCTCTACTTATACCCAACAATGCACCTACAGCAACTAATCATTTTAACAAACACTTTGAATGCAAACTATATAAGAGAATCATAACTTGGCATTTTGTCATATAATTGGCATTCAAACTTAATATGCTGATGTGAAGGTAACTCCTTGGAATTTAATTGAACAATTGGCATGCACCCTTATTCCAATAGCATGTAACTCCTTCTCATTGACTAAATGGTGCAAACTGATTACAATAATTCTGCGAAGACTCTTGGCTATAAAAGAAATCTGATGCTAAAATAATGCTGATGCAACTATTACAATATGAAATATGAAATGCAACTACATAAGGAACCTGGAATAAGCTTGACGCTGGTGCTGAGATGATTGGCAGCTGCACATACAATGTGGATTTGATTAAATGTGTTGAAATCGAGCCTCTATGAAGGCCGTCCCTGTTCTGGTTTGATGATACTAACAGCTCCAAACACCTCTAAAATATATCAAGACTCATCATCATGTCTTCCAAATTGAGGCGCCCCAGGTCTGATCAGAAATCGATGCACAAGGAATTTTATTCACCTCTTAAAACAAAGTCACACTCTGTCATGAGCGCCCAGTCTTCTATTTCCACGACTTTTAGAGAGCAAGATATTAAAATCGCCCCTGTTTATGACTGAAATCTGTCAAGCTGAACAATAAGCCTCTGTCTGATTTATTCCAACTCCTCTCAATTCAAAATCGTCCTTGATAGGACTGAAAGTTTATCATCAAGTTCTACCAATCGATTTCTCCATGAATCTGAGAATATTTGCCACAAACTGATTCCTCTCAATGCTGCAAGATGACTGTAGAAAGAAATCAGAACTTGCTTCACCAAATCATATCAATCAAAATTGGCCTTTGGCCATTAATTTTGCCCCAATGTGAAAGATTATGAAATGTGAAAGATTATGATATCCTCCACTCTCAACTAGCTAGGGTTGGTGTCACACAACCGAAACTAGCAATCTTAGAGAATTATACTTCTCCAGCTGTGACAAGCATTCAAGCTCTCCAATATTCAGAAAATGTGATTGATTCCAGGATGTCTCAAATGCCCTCCAAAAGCCCCTTATAAAGAATTGACGAGATTTCAAGAAGCTTATAGAATAAATTATTATTTTATTCTTTTAAGTGACTTTTTGATATTATTTTATTTTTAGTCACTTTTAATATTAAATTAATTAAATATAAGGTTACTTTTTAATATTTTAGTTTTTAATAACCTTATAAGTAATTAATTTAATATATTCCCCTTATTGCTCCAAATTAGGGACATGACATATGATGGTTGATTACTTGTAATCATCATAGAAATATTTTACATCTATATAAATATTTTAGAAATTTATCTTTCAACTAAAGCTACTCTTCAGGAACAATATCATTCTCAAGCAATCATGATCATCATCCAATTAAGCCCCTTTTGGTGTTTTTGCCTATGCTTGAGCCCCACTTCTACTTCTGAGGCTTTATTCTGCTGCTTCTCTGTCTAAGTTGGCAATATTTGCAAACAACTAGGATCCAACTTGAGTATGGATCAATTTCATCAAAGTAAATTGCATCAGTCTTTTACCCCTCCACTTTTTTGACATGAACACGAAGGTTGTATTGCACAAAAGTGAGGTTATTGAGATGCTTTTGGGTCAACTTGTTTGCTTCTTTGTGTGAATGTCCTTAAACATGCTCTAATTGTGTTAACACGTTTGTATAAGCGTAAAATTGCACCCCTTGCAATTTCACATACATTCTTGCATCCGCTTTAGTGTCCATTCCCTTATCATCTTGAGTAGGGTCATTTTAGCCCTTGCATCAGCCTTTTTCCCTCTCAGGATGTTCCAACACCCCTTTTCAGCAACCACCCTCATGCACTAGCTTTGCATCGGACTTTGGGCTTTTCCTGCACGTGTTGTTTTGTAGCGTAACATATTTGGACATTAGCGCGCTGCGTTGACGTTTGTGCGCTGCGCTAGCATCCTGCGACATGACAATGCTCAGATGACTGTTTTCAAGCATGTTTTCCACTTGTTAGCTAAGTTTGTCGGTGGAAATGGCTCAGGATTCCTTGTAACCGCTTGGGAAGCTTCTTCTCCTTCTTTAAAAGTCCTCTTTTCATTTCATTTGGGGACTTCTTCCATTTCTAGTTATCTCTCTAGCCTTCTACACTTTAGCTTTTGCTTGCATAGCTTCATACAGCTTGTTGTAGCAGCTTCAAGCTCTCTCAAGCTCCCCTTATAACACCCTTTGCAACTTCATCTCCCTCAATTCATGTTTGTGAGCATCCTGGGATTCCATATCCCCTACTATTTGCATACTTACTTGGTGATACGAGTTCTCCTCCTCGAGTGGGGTTTGCTTTTATCACCTCTTTTGTGATACGGGTTCTCCTCCTCGAGCAGGATTTGCTTTTATCACACGCTTATCTAGTGGTGCGGGTTCTACTCCTGAGCGGGATTTGCTTTCACCACACGCTTAGTTCATCACACTCTTTCTCTCTATCTTCTTGGTTGTCCGTGGAGGTGGGAACACCAAAACGGGGGTTTGACTGAGGCAAACCCCTATACAACCCCAACATTCTCTCTAGATATTGCACACACAGGTTTTGAAGACATTCGTTTGGTGGAGGCTTCATTACTCGCGTGGTTGTAAGTATTTCTTTCCTTTCTTCTACTTATCTCTAACATATCTTTTCTACTTTATTTCGTTTCTATCGCTTTCTACTACTTTATCGTATTCTGTCAATTCTTAGTAATCTGTTTGCTAGCAGCCATTTGGGTATTTTTTGTGACATTCTTGCTTTTTGGTTCCTACGAGATGCCAACGCGCCTTTGAGATGCCGGTGTGCTGCGCTGTCGTCCGTTTCCTGTGTTGCCGTCCTTTGGCCGAGAGCTTGTCAGTTTGTCCAAAAAATCTTTGTGACCTGCTCTTTCGGATTTTGAAACTCTTGCCGCTGTTCCATTGAGGTAGATTAGGGCAGTTTGCCCTATGAGGCTCTCTGAGCAAAGAGAACTCGTGAGTAGTGAATCCCCCTCTTCTACAACGTTGAAGGGATATGACAAGATCTTATCCAAAAATTTGGTGTTTATGTGCTATAAGTATTCCACCGAAAATCTGCTAGAAAAACATTTAGAACTTGATAGTAAATACTAAATTGCAACTCTCTTATTAAACATGTCTACCATCTAGGAGACTATGATTTAACTTTTGAAGGACTTTAGTTGTTTTTTAAACTTTGTTGTTGGGTTATTCTCCTTAGAATGCATAGGGCTGAAGAAAACAAGCTCTCCTTTGCACCCTTGTCAATTTGCAGCTCATTAAGAAATGTGTCTTTGAGGGTTTCTTAGGCTTCATCCTTTCTATGCATGTGTTGAGGCCATCCATAACCTTCTCATTGGTCCTCAACGAATGAAAGAAGAAAATCATGGGATTCAAGTAATAAGTTTACTACATGTATGTGATTGTGGAGTTACTTGTTCAACCTCTAATCAATCATTTTGGAAATGGGTGTTAAATTCGAAGACCACAAGAAGTAGATTGTATACTAAACAAATTAATCCTAACTGTTCAATCAAAACAGCAGACCTGAGTATGTTAACCTGCAAACACACACATTTGAAAATATTAACAAATAGTCAAAAATCTGTCTCCTATTAAAATAAAATGAATTACAGTGCACTCAAAACTGCTCTCTCTCTATCCTTTTTGCATTGCACTTAGTTATGTGCCTTGGGTCTCTTTTATAGGATAAGTGAAGTTTCTAGGCTTTACAAATACTCATCTCAGTGGAGTGCCAAGTTTAGGAAAATAAGCTTTGTCCCAAAAAATCAAAGCAGAAGACAGGAAGTGCCTTGTTCTAGAAATAAGAATACTACCTACTCTTTAGCATCCCTCTAAATATAAGAAAAACAAATTCATGCCAAATAGAAGATGCGTGCTTAGCTAAGGAAGAAAAAGAAAAAGAAAAAGGAAAATAAAACAAAGACGTTTTTTGTGCTTTGCTGAAGGAGAACAACAGCTTAGCAATATGTTCAAAAAACTTACATTCCCTCTTTGTGAGGAAGGTTTTCTCCCTATTTCAAACTGCCTTTTTGCCTAGGGCTTTGTCAAAATATTTGCAACCTGCAAATTTGAGGGTACATAGTTAAAACTTCTACTCCCTTCTGAACTTTGTCTCTGAGGAAATGATATTGAATGTCTGTAGGCTTGTAGCAATCATGAAGCACTAGATCATGACACTGAAATTATTGATCAGATTTTGAAACCAACAATATGTATTGTGACACTGAGAGTTGCATTAACTCTACTACATGCTGAACTATGATATCATACTTGACCCCAAGCTTGAAGTTGTCCTTTTAGCACTAGTATCACCTTCCCAGTCTGAATCTACAAGGCCATACAACACTAACTCTCCATCCATATCTTAACCCATATTGAATTTTGACCTTCAAAGATTGGAGCACATGCTTTGCTGTGGTCCATTGAATTTTTTGTTGACTCAACTATGAATTGGTTCAATGTATTCATTGCAAATCAAATTAGTTTGATTTTTCACCAAATACACGAGGAGCCTATCGATTTCTTGTACACAAAAGGATCTACCAAATTTGATTATGAATCCACAATGTAGAGTTGGAATAGTAAGGTGCTTAAAATCTGTTTCTTTAGAATCTCTACCTTGTATCGACCTTGATCTAGGAAGACTTCTTTTGTACTCTTTACTTATCAAGCCCCGAAAAATAGTGCATAAGGAAAATATCCCTCATATAAAGTTTGGATGGCAACTCACTTGTGCACCATGCGGCAAGCTTCTTGTTAGTAAATTTTGTATGGGAGAGGGGGGGCTGCACAGAAATCTACCACACCAAAATTTTTAATTTTTATTTTGAATTAACTTACTTGTGTCTTGATTTCCAATCTAATTTTCCATTCCAAAACTTCTTATAGATAGACTGAAATAATGTCTAATAGAGAATTCAATATCCTAAAAATAACTTGCAAAAGCAATTAAAAACAATCCTTAAATAAGTCTCCTTGCATGAATTAACATTCTGCAGTTGAAAATTGAGCAATACAGAGATAAAAACAGGTGCTAAAAATACTACAAATTGGGCATCCAAAAACCAATTTGGGCCTTCTAAAAATAGTCATTAAAACTCCTTAAAATCTTATGCTTAAAACAACTGATAGTTCTAAAAAGCAACTACTTATCTATAACTAAAAACCTAATTATAGTTTCCTAAACATAGACTTAGATGGCTGGAAAATAATGACTAAAACAAAATCAATTTTTTATTTACTGTGCCCCAAAATTCTAGCAAACTGAAGAATGCATAAAAACGTCTTCACTAGCAACTGCTGTTATATTCATCAACAATTGTCTATCATCTTCATCAGCAACTATCTGTTATCTTAAATAACAACAGTCTATCAGCTTCAGCAGTAGCTATCTGTTATATTAAGCAACAATAAAGAACTAAAACTAAAAGATTAGATTTATTTAACATATAGTAAAGATTGCAATAGTTTTGAATAAGTCCAACTTCAACAAGTACTCATCTATCTTCTGTGGGGGTGTGTCTCCAGCATTTTTTGAGTCATTCGAGTACTGAGAATACCTCAAAAATGCTCCCTTGCTGTTCCTTGTCTAAAGAAAAGCCCTAATGTCCTGGAAATGCAGATACTGTGCAGGGACGGCCAGCCATCCCCATTCTAAAAAGGTCTGATTTTGAGAAAACAAAACAAAACATCTTAGAGAAGAAGGGGAGGAGAAACAAAAAACCTTAGAGAAGTATTATGACAAAAACATATTGAAGTGAAATCCATGTACTCTGATCTTCTATGAGTAGCAATGATTGACTCCACAGTGTTGTTGTTGGAAGTACTATATCTTGAACAACAAATGTGTACAGCTGCTCAGTTGCACAGAAGAATATGTGCAGAAAAAGTTATTCAATTGGGGAAAACCAACAAAAAATAAACGCTAATGCATAGGAAAGACCAGTAATTCGAGCAAAAGTGCAGACAGTTTTCTATAAGTGTATAGGAGCAGGAAATGCAGAATTGCTAATACATAGGAAAGACCAGTAACTTGGGCAAAATGCAGACAATTTTCTATAAGTGTATAGGAGCAGGAAATGCAGAATTGTGGCAATACATTAATCCTAAGCAGAAACTTATCAATAGCAAAGTCCCACTTCCATTTTAACACCTCCTTAGGGAGTCAAAACCAGTTTGATTATTTCCATGATGCCAATGTCTTGAACACCCATTTCTTTGATTTTCTTTTGAACATGCATTTCTCTCAGAATATGTAAAAATATATAGAGCTCCAGAATGAATCACTACACATGGATAATAATCTGCATGGATTCAGAGATAGGGCTAATCATTTGAATTTGAAGATTTTGTAAGCTCAAATAAGTAATACTCCATATCAGGAATTTAACACTACCTTCCAAATTCACTGCAATACAAAATGACAATGCTGATATCACTGGAATCAATAACCACAAGAATGGTGCAACTAATGGATTTAAATGCACTTATAGCAACATATTCATTCCACTATAATCTTCCTATGTAAACCTTAGATATGGTTTTCATATCAAGCTCAATGAATGATACAATAGGATATCCCTGATATGCACATTAACAATGAAATTATGAAAGCAATTAGTTTTAGTTAATTTGTTCAACTCTCATGTGAACTTTCAATTCAACACTAATGTTATGTATCAACAATCTCTAATGTACATGATGAATACTTTATCAATGTTATCATATGAATATTTGAAATCTTTCTATATTTTAGATTTTTTTCCTACTTTTTAATACTGTCCCTTGCCATCCCCTAAAATGGCCTCCAAAATATCCATCCCTGAAATTCCCCCCCTTGTTCCTGTCATGGAAACTTGGTGTAACATAGTTACTGATCAATTTGTGAGTACCAGGCACATGGTGCTTGCTTCATACCCCCTAGACAGATTGATATAAACTTTCTCTATTTTGCCATTCAGAAAAAACTGTGTTTATATTCATTTGATATAAGATAAACCAAAATAAGATGCAAAAGACATTATTACCCTGACATAAGTGTATCTTGCAAGTGGAACGAAGATCTCACCATAGTCAATTCCCACTCTCAGAGAGAACTCTTGTGTAATGAATTTGCCCTTGTATAAAACAAAATCAAATGCAACACTAGTAGGGAGGGATGGGAAGATTTGAAAAACAAAGAATTTGGCAGCATAACAATAAGGTTTTCATTGTCTAGTATTCTAACCTCCAATCGAAGAACAATCACTTTGCTCCACTCAAATTTGCACTTGTTGAAAGACCAAATGGAAAAGAAAAATGGTTATTTGAACCTCATATTTCATTTTTTTGGTGGGGTTGAGTCTGTGCATTGGACTCACAAGTCTAAGACTAGGACTCATCAAGTTTGAAACAATTTTGGGCTAAAAATTGCTTGTATTAACAAGAAGAACAAATTATATTATATAGAGAAGGTAGATCATTGTAGACATTTAAAATGTCTAACTACCTCACCTACTAACTACTGTAGCAACAATATAGTATTGACCATTAACAATAGAGAATAATTATTCTAACACCCTCCCTTAATGGTCAATTGTCTGACTAGCCTACAAAAACCAATCTGCAGGGCGTTGGTCACAAATTCTTCAAAACACTCTGCTGCTGAGACACTCCCTGGATTTGCAGAATGTTAATGACCAAGAGAACCAAAAACCATCCAAAATAAAACAGAGAAGGCTGCCCCTTCTTTAGAAAGCTCTACAACAAGAGACAAGAGCCTGTCACTGACTCTGCCACTTGAGAGGAGTCTGCCACCAACCCTCCCAGAAACTGCAGAACTGTTGACCAAAATTTTTCACAAAACGTCCAACTTGATGTTGGATAACAGAGCTGTCCCTCCCTGAAACCAAAGACACACCGAGAACAACCTGCCACAATTTTGAGGATAAATCGGCAAACCGTCGAAACCTTTGCAGATGAGTGCAACGACTGAGAACAGACTGCAAGAAGCCAGTTGTGCAGATGTTCGCTCCAACAACTTCAAGTGTGACCAAAACAGATTGTAACAAACTACGATTTTTAAGGAAAAAATGGCCAAACCCAAGATTACAAATCATCGTTTTTTTAGAAAAAACGGTAAAAACCAAATACTAGAGAGCCTTCTTGAACAACAAAAATCCTGACTAGGGTATATAGGAAAAAACTCTTAATTTTTGAGGAGAAAATTATAAACCCTCTCGAAATTTTTTAAGGGAAAAAATTATTAAAAGCCGTACAGATTTTTTTAAGGGAAAAAATAAAATTAAAACCCATAAAGCTAGATTTTTTTTTATAAGCAAAAAAATATTTAAAAAACTCATACATCGATTGTCGGCTAGAAAAACAGAGGGTTTGAAACCCTAGCTGGTAGAACAAATCTGCACAAAAATCGAGGCACAGAAAACGAAGCACCCAGAAAAATTAGAGACCAACCCATTTGAGCTCTCGAAAAAGCCACCAAGAATCTGCAATCGAAAAAATTCTCCGCCTTCAAACAGAGGGTCAAAACCCTAGGCTAAGCTTCTGGAAACCCTGGCCGCCATGGATGACCAGAAAAATTGCAGAAAAAGAGCTCAAAATCTTCTGAAGATGTAGCACAAATTTTTCAGAACCCTGGGCGACCATGATTTCACAAAAAGGATGAAAAACGCGTCTCAAAAATAGGGCAAAAATCTACACCAGAACTTGATCTCTGTCGGCGCCAAAAACAAGAAGAAATCATGCCATAAAACGCAGCAAAAAATCTCCAGAAAGATTGTGCCCAGGAAGATGAAATGGCGTCTGAAAGAAAGACGAAAACACGAGTTTGTAATACCAGAAAAATGCGCAGGATAATAATAGGAAATCGTGCCGACCACAAGCAGAAAATCTGACAAATAAAAAAACGCGTCGTGCAAACCAAGAACGCGCAGACCAGCCATGAGGTCGCGTGTGATTTCATCAGTCAAGAAATCACGAAAGCTAGGCGACCCTTCAAAAAAACGTGATTTTCAACCCGCGATGAAACCACAAATAAAACCCTCGAAATTTTTTCTGAAGAACCACGAAAAACTTCAGAAATGATGGCGCCTTCAAAACCCTTGATTTTTGACGGCACGAAAATCTTCAACCATAGAAGCCGCGATTTTGTAGAGAAGGGTTTCGATTTTTTGTGAGAAGAAACCCATGAAAGTCTCAACAAAAAACCCTCAAAATTTTTTTTAGTGCTCTCCCGGAATCCTGGGCCCTCCCGTGAGGGAGTCAGACCCAAACGAACAACCACAACTCTAATACCATGAAACAATTTTGGGCTAAAAATTGCTTGTATTAACAGGAAGAACAAATTACATTATATAGAGAAGGTAGATCACTGTAGACATTTAAAATGTCTAACTACCTCACCTACTAACTATTGTAGCAACAGTATAGTATTGACCATTAACAATAGAGAATAATTATTCTAATAAAGTTTGGGCATTGAAACTTACTCCAAAATTGTGACTACTCACTCCGGATTCAACTTGTGATTTAGAGGCGAGTTTCTTGCTTGTGTTCAGGACTCACTATTTCACACGAGTTTTCTAGCTGTATTTCCAACATATATAATGTAAATATTCATGCTCATACATTTTGTAGACTTTCATTTTGAGTTTTCTAGCTGTATTCCAACATATATATTGTAAATAGTCATGCTCATATATTTTGTAGACTTTCATTTTGAGTTTTCTATCTGTATTTCCAACATATATATCGTAAATATTCATGCTCATACATTTTGTAGACTTTCATTTTATGTTACTGTTCTTTCTTTTACTCTCTATCTCATTTTGCTGGATGTTTATCGATATGCTGCAAAGTCTGAAATTGCAATGACTTAAATGCATTTTAAATTTTAATATTGACATTCTTATTGCTTTGTATGAAATGAATAACTTTTCCACTGTTTTAGTCTCTATTAAATATCACACTATTCATGTTTGAAATGGGAATTCTCATGAAGATGTTAATGGCTTTGTGAAGACGCAAAATAAAAAATAGCTAAATTTTTGCCTGCTAGAAGCTGGCATAGTTGATTAGTGACTGTTTTTTTGAAACTTGAAAATTTTGCTGGTCTTCCTTAAAGCACAAGAGAAGCTATTGGAATCATATTGGATATGCTTATGCCTCTCTAGATAGGGCCTAAATATGCCAGTGCCGTAGCTGATCCTTACGTGGATAAAAGACAAATTTTGAAATATCCCAAACTAATATCCAATGCAATAATTTTTCATGTTCACATTTTCATGTGCACAAGCATTTTGTCAAACACTTTGAATGCACACTCTCTGTGATAGTTTCTGAGCTGTTTGTAATGTGGTTGAATTGATTTGATGACTAGGTTACCAATCATTCATTTTTGATACCCAAATTCTCATGAAATTGATAGTCATTAAAACAAATAGTTGGCTGATTTCCCTTATCAATGAAATACAGAGATAAATACATATATATTTGAGTATAACTAACAACAGCAAGGTCAATACATATACAAAGTAATAATATATTCCTTACCTTTTATATGATCTGCAACTGAGTAGAGATTAAGCAAACATTGAAGAGTTGATGCACAAGATTTTTGATGGTCGTAGAATGTCTTTAACAACAACAAATAATTTATAAAGTTTGCAGACCCAAACTCTTGCCAAAGTGGCGTCCAACATTATGAAGAAATTCTAACATATTGCAACAGCAAGCTTACCAAACTCAACGGTAAACCCAATGATTTTCCCACACCCAACATCAAATATGATGAATATACTCCATAGACTTCTCAATGTTGGTGTCCCCTTCTTACCTGCAAGATTTTACAATTTATTTAACTTTCAATTGAATCTGCAAATCTCCTTTCCGCATAACCAATGACTTTGAATGAGCTACACCAAATTAACTAGGGAAGATATTTCACTAGCGAGGCTAATCTTCTCGAAGAGGGTTTTCGTCCTCAAGAAGGCAGAGATGAATAGAGTTCAATCTCCCAAACCACAAGGGTCTCATCAAAGAGAATTTAATAATCTACATAATACCAAATGAGCTCACAAACCCCCTTTTATAACCTTTTATGGGAACTTTTTGAAAAACACAATATAAAATCACTTTATTAATTAAATAAGTCGTATATCTCTGAAAAGTGATTTATTTTATTATTAATTATTCCTAGCACCCAAAGTCGCTTGTCGGTGTCCCAACATTTAAAACTTTTTGTCTCGGCTCCAATGAGCTATAACACTATGGTGCCCATTAAAATATTTTAATTAAAATAGCAACTTTAGTAAAATTAAGTGAATATAGCTCAATATTACATCCAAATTGTGGAAACGGTCGAAATGTATTGGAATTGAAAACTGACTACATAGGAGTTATACCGATGATGAATGATGATAAATGGACCCGATTGGGTGACTTACTATAAATCGACGCTCTCTTTAAGATTCTTAGAGAACACTCTAGAAGTTGGAAAAAATATCAGAAAGTGTCATTTGAGTCCTCTAGATCATCTGAGCCCATTGGAAATATCAAATAACCCTTCAGTTAAGAAAAACACCCACCTGAAAGGTCAAAGCCAACTGCAATGTTAGAGAACCCTAAAATGGGGACATTACAGTTCGTCCTCCCTAAAGATTGCTTGTCCTCAAGCAATGTAAAGGCACCCTCAATAACATTTGGTTGAGCCAAACTAAACCCAAGTGTGATCCTAGGGTCCCAAATCAATCTCTAGAAAAGTCCACCATGCTGTCGTTGTGCCACTCTGATTAAAACTGTTTATTCATAATGTTGAGTTTGTGTTCTCTCCGGTAACCAAAAAATGTAATCATCATTGAAACCCAAATTGAAATACCTGTGAGGGTTTGTTAGAATATTATATTCTGATATTGTATAATGGTCAATCTTATCAACAGTAGTTGGTAGGTAGCTGGTAGGTAGACATTTAATGTCTACAGTAACTTTACTTCTCTATTTAATGTAATCATCTCCTTTGTTAATTCAAGCAATTTCTAGCCCAAAATTGTTTCATGGTATCAGAGCCATGGGGTTCTACAAGATCTGGCGAATTTTTTAATAAAAAATTCGTAGCCTCTTCTTGTCTGAAATTTTTTTCCAGAAATTTGTAGAAAATCTCTTGGTGGCTTTTCTAAAAATTTTCGAAGGGTTTTCTCTGATCGAAAGTCGTACTCATGATTTTCAAAACCCTTCTGGGCTTTGTCTGGTTTCAGTCGCGTTTCTGAAGGTTGTGATTTTCGTGGCTCTTTCTTCAGTTTTTGGGTGCGATCTTCTGTGCTTCTGGTGTGTTTTTTCTATGTCTACTGAGAGCCGCGACTAGGGTTTTCGAAAATACCTGGACGCGTTTTTTCTCTACAAAGCTGGGTGCGTTTCTGATGCATTCAAACCTGTGTTTCTGATTTTTGAAGCCGCGATTTTCATCCATTTGAAGCCGCGATTTGTCATGAAAGCTGGACGTGTTTTCTGTATTTAGTTCGGCGCAATTTCAGACACGGTTTTTGCTGAGATTTTGAGCTGATTCTTGCAAGTTTCGGGTTCATTAATGGCGGCTAGGGCTTCTGTGATTTTCGGCTAGGGTTTTGAACCCTCAGATCAAGTCAAAAAATTATTTTGCTTGCAGATTCCTTCTAGGTTTTCTGAGATCTCAATTGGGTCGGTCTTCAAATTTTTTGGGTACCTCGTTTTCTGTGCCTCGAACTTTGTGCCTCAGTTTCAAGTCAATTTTTTTTTGATTACAGATTCTTGGTGGGTTTTCCGAGATCTCAAATGGGTTGTCCGATTTTTCTGGGTGCTTCGTTTTCCGTGCCTCGATTTCTGTGTAGATCTGTTTTGGCAGCTAGGATTCCAAACCCTCTGTTTTTCAGCCGACAATCGATGGGTGGGTTTTTTAAATGTTTTTTCCCTTAAAAAAACTCTGTACGGGTTTTCATAATTTTTTCCCTTAAAAAATTCCGATAGGGTTTATAATTTTCTCCTCAAAAATTAAGGGTCAGTTCCTATTTACCCTAGTCAAGGTTTCTGTTGTACGGGAGGGCTCTCTGGTTTCTGAAGGGTTTTACTGTTTTTTCCTTAAAAACGATGTTTTGTATGCTGATCCGTGTTTCGGATTTCGTGCCAGCTACTTTTTGGGTTTCTGTAATTCGCAACATGTGTGGGATTCCTCTCTGGTTTTTACCGTTTTTTTCCGAAAAAACGATGATTTGTAATCTTGGGTTTGGCGATTTTTCCTCAAAAATCGTGGTTTGTAGCAGTCTGTTTTTGTCGCACCTAGAGTTGCTGGGGCGAACATCTGCACAACTGGCTTCTTGCAGTTTGTTCTCGGGCATCGTGCTCCTCTGCAAAAGTTTCGATGGTTTGCCGATTTTTCCTCAAAATCGTGGCCGCTGTTCTCGGTCTGTCTCTGGTTTCAGGGAAGGACAACTCTGTTATCCAACGTCAGGTTGGACATTTTGTGATGACTTCTGGTCAGCAGTTCTGCAGATTCTGGGAGGGTTGGTGGCGGACTCATCTCAAGTGGCAGAGTCAGTGGTAGGCTCTTGTCCCCTGTTGCAGAGCTTTCTTTTTGGTACTCTTGGTCATCTACATTCTGCAGATCTAGGGAGGGTCTCCGTAGCAGCAGAGTGTTCTGAAGAATTTGTGACCAATTGACCTGCAGAGTGTTTTCTGTAGGCTAGTTAGTCGATTGACCATTAAGGGAGGGTGTTAGAATATTATATTCTGATATTGTATAATGGTCAATCTTATCAACAGTAGTTGGTAGGTAGCTGGTAGGTAGACATTTAATGTCTACAGTAACTTTACTCCTCTATTTAATGTAATCATCTCCTTTGTTAATTCAAACAATTTCTAGCCCAAAATTGTTTCAGGGTTGAAATCTACATCATGAAAAATCTCCTGCCAAGGCGCCTCGGTGAGGTCCACATTTGCAATCCCACTGCCTAACACGATCCTGGGCAGCAATAAATATAATCTGCTCAACCCCCAAGAATAACCGCCAGCATATCTCCTCACAGTGTCTCAAAAGTGATGCCAATTAATCCTTGAAATAGCCTGATCATGGATTGATAATCCCTCACTGACACTTAATCTTCAAGTGTCAAAAAACCAACATTGAGCACACCAACTCACTCAACCAATATATATATATATCAACATTTTGGAATGATTGCAGTCCATCACTCACCCTAGTGGAAGCTAGAAATAATTGCATTAAATCTATAAATTCTCCCACAACTTGCTACCAATAAGCCTGTAAGTAATCAAAGTCAATCTGCCCATAAACTGATATTGCCATAATCAATGTGGAACTGTCATAAAAAATTACCCTTGAAAACATAGGAGATGTGAGTGTGCAATGACCCTAGAGACTCTTCCAATAATCAACTGAAATGGAGGGAAAGGGAAACCTTGTAGCTTTCACTTTAGGGTTTGGACACCTTTCTGTAATTTCATTTGAAAGTGGGGATGTGTGGTGGAATGTGATGGAATGGATGGGGGTTTGATGGATTTAGACAAGGTATATGATTGCTAGCCCTGGACCAAATTTGAAATGGCACTAAAAATGAAATGCAATGATTCAATTGACCTAATGATGCAAGTTACTATTCTGATGCAAAAACAACAGACTTGAGAAATCACAGACATAAACAGACTACAAAAACATGTTGAGTAGGACATTGTGCACATGTGATATAGATTTGGAGCAGAAAATGCAAGCCATAGGCACCCTAGGCACCACTGTCTTTGTTGGTAAAACTCAGATTCGTTTTCGTAGTCCTTTGGTGTTGGATTTGAGCTTCCATTTCCCGCTTGTCGCACTATCAAATTATAGTTGGATAATTCTGCAACTGAGTTTCCGTGAGTTGTCAAGTTGTAGGTTTTCAATTGCAACAATGAATAATTGATCTTCAATTTTCCTTCAATCCTCTTTAGACCTGAAACTTGCACATTCAAAGAGGGAATAAAGGTTGTGCCATTTAGGGGCTTGCCTTGGTCAAACCCCGTGTTAGTGTTTCCACTTCCACAATGGCAATGTCAATGATAAAAGGATAATTGATAAGGAATGATGAATACACAAAGTGCTGCAACTCACCACCCTTCAATGGCTCCCTTGAAGGACTGAAGTCATACACATCTCTTCAAGGCTTGGATCTTGCTTGCTTGAATTGCTTGGAGACCTACAAAGGGTTAGCCTTCACTAACAATATGAAAACATAAACATGAACACACTCTCATACACTTTGACATGATGTTTGGATCTTGAATTGCTGCAATAAATCCTCTAATGGTCGCTCTTGACTTGCTTGACAATGCTCTTAATAATAATTTCTCCAATAATTTTCTAGATGATTTCAAATGATGTAGTAACTAGGTATTTATATGCAATTATTCTAATTTCCTAAAAATTAAATCCTGACAACTGACTTCAAATATTTGAATTTCAAATAATAAATGCCGACATAGACATATTTGAATTTTGAGCGAAAATAGGGGGACATAGGCACCCTAGGCGCTAATTCCCAGGTCTATTTTCTGGAGTTTAAGAAGTTGGGGGCAAAGTACAAAATGAGAGTGCATTTGTTTTATGCTTGCAAATTGTCGGAAAATGTTTAAAATAAGTTGCGGAATGCATAATTTAGGAAATTAAATGTTCAATTACATCTAATAACTTAAGGGGGAGCAAAACATAGTGTGACATTGTCAAGGGTAACAATTTATGACACTACACCAACTTACTACTATCAATCAACACTGACTGAGAATTACTCCATTGTTGGGTTGGAGGTATTGGCCAATCCATTTGTATGCTAACATTCAAGGTCCCATGTAGGTTGATTGGAAAGTGGACTGAGGTACTAACTCTAAAGTTTTGTTCACCACTCCAATTATGAGTCAACATCTCACCATTGAAGATTGGGATCCAATGATTATCACGAATCATACTCACACATACATCCTCATAGCTGCTGAAACAAAAGATGACAGCAGTGTTAAGTCTGAAAATCCGATTGATAACCACCTCGGAATTTCCCTTGCTATCATAAACTGGTAAGATCTCATGAACATTCAATATCCAAGTGCTATAGTAACAATCACGTGCACACAAATCCATGCAATTAGCTGCCATCATCAATGCAAAGTCTGGAAATTTCTTGATCAGCACCATAGAGCAGTCCTTAAACATTAATGTGTGAGTTGGAAACCAAAGAATTAAGTTTGAAAACTCTCCCACAATTTGTTGCACATTGCATCTTGGAAGAGTTTTGTCTTTGACAAACCACACATTATCAAAATGCATTATCTTCCCTAAAGGTAATCTCTTAGTTTCCATAATCAGCTTTTCAATTAGATATCTCCAATGCAAATTCAATCTTCTTGTAAAAACTTTGACAAATAAATCTTTACATACATTGTGTCTTTCTAAAGTGGTGACAAGTAATGATGTTTGCATGAAGTAAGAAATAGTAAATCCATTATGGAATGTCATGTCTTGTGTGTAAACTTGGGCCCACAAACACTATCTCATACTTAGCCATAAAATCTTGAATATTGACAAGATGATGTCCCTTACCAATGTCCTCCATATGGATCTTATCTATTATCTCATGATGAACAAAATCATATGAAGATAATGGACTGCCGTACTAGGAGAATCACCAGGTTCAACACTTGATGGGTCATTCTCATCTAGAGGATCATCACGATTGCCCCCATCTAGGTTCATAAATTTTGAAAACAACAAATTAAGCTCATTATGCACTTGCTTGTCAATTTTATCAATTTCATCTCCATCATCTAAGTTTGTCTCCATGGGAGGTTTAATGATAATGTCAGTTGTATATTCTTTTTCCATTTCTTGTTTTGGTGCAAGTTGTAATTCTTCTTGATTTGTTTTCATAGATGTTTGATTTTGAGATGCTGTTTTGTTCTTTTATTCCAATTGACGGGCAAGAGCATAGCGCCTTCACGTACGCTCTTTAGCATTTCTGTTTCTTCTTGTTCAGTTTTCAATTTGTGACGGGGTAAGAGTGAGCTTCTCAACTATTGGTCTCTTTTCTTCCCTTAGGGGAGGAACTGAAGGAACCACGGGGGGTTGGGAAATTGTTGTCTCTTTAGGTCTATATACTTGCTTTGTTTTTAGAGGCACAAAAGGAATCACCCGATTGTCTCTTGGTCTTTTGTATGATATAGGTGGAGGAACTCTAGCATAAATACCTTGATTACTTAGAAGGGCCTTTGCTTCGGGCATGGGTTCATCCACAACTAGTGGGGAAGGAGGAACAACGGTAGATTTATCATTCTTAGGGCTATTGCTAAAGGATAATTCCGTTCTGTGCTTTGCCTTAAACTTTTGATATGGACCTGAAAAGGAAGTCCTCATGAGGTTTAACAAGTTCCATAGGTTGAGGCCAAAAGAAATCCAATGAAAAGTTTCCACGGGAAGACAAAGGATTAAAGCCACTATGATGCATTGTGTATATTTAGTCTTTGAATGAGAACTTTATGCACTTGTGGATAATCGACAGGATGACATTCGTGGAGTGTAGCCATGGGTAGCCTAGCTTCACACAAAATTGGTCTAACATCGGGATGATAGAGAATGAGACATCTAATTGTTTCTGTTCCTCTTTAAGAGGAAGAGTGATCGGACCCATCGTAGGGTGAGCAAAACCATCATGAGTTTTCAACCATGCTTTCGATTGTTCATAAGAGTCTTGATAAAGTTCATGCACATACAAGAACTCTTTAGTGATCACATTCTCTATGAATACGAGATCAATGAGTATCCCAGTTGTAGGTTTGTCATTACACGTTCGGCGATATAGAGAGGACCATCCGGCACATGTATGGATGCATCAATATGGGTGAAAGCAATGTTGGGTAACAAAGTGGTTTTTTTTTCCTTAGAATCCGTTGTATTACTTTGCTGGAAAAAAACAATGTTAGATTCATCCTTTTTATTGTTTGTCCATACCTCTTTAGTTGCTGACTGAGCGAACTCCAGATCAGCAAATTTTTCGATCTCAACACTTATGTGAAGATCAATGTACTCCTCTCCATTAATAGAAGCACATGAAGAATTAACTTCATTCATATTTTTAGAAGCATCATGACCATTAGGAACAATTTCCTCCTGTATTTTTTTTTTTTTTTTGATACGCACGGTAGAATATATATATTGAAATAGAAGAAATATACAAACGTCTGCAACGCAGGAACAACCATCCATAAGACACAGTCGGGCAAAACGAAAACCCAACCGCGACACAATCCAAGGATTCCACAGACTCAAAACATGCACCAAAGACCACCCACAAAAACTATAGGGAAGAAGAGAGGGGTCACAGACCGACCCACAAACACCGAAAGACAACGTTGCAAAATTGTGCAGAAGACCACCAAAAAACAGTAAGGGGCAACGAAAGACTTCAGACACAGAGCCAACCCTTACAAGAAGCCATTGACTTCTGCGAAACTAACAAATCCCTCCAACCAGTCATTCCCCTCCGCCGGCTCCAACTTCAATTTACGCTTCAAGAACTCCACGGCCACGTCCGCTAGCTTTCTGTGACGCGACAAAGCAGGCCCTTTGAGGTCGAGGAGAAAGGGATACAATTTAACAGCTTCCTCCGTGTCCCATAAGAGAGATAGGTCCGCCGGACGTGGTATGCCTTTGCCTAAGAAGGCCGCCTTCAAAGTTTCTTCAAGACCACCGAGTAAGTCAGCGCGGAACAAGTGCACCATCATCTCCATTGCCACCTTCTTCGGGGTCTCCAAGTCCAGTAACACTGCAAGAAAACGTGAAGAAACATGGGCGTTATCTCTGGAAAACTCCCTTCGATTCAGATGTTCTTTACCCAGAATCATCTTAACCGCAACCAACGACACAGGATCATCCTTGATCAGTATACGCTTTAAACGCTGATCCGTGACTTCCCTGAAGGCAATCTGCCTCTCCGTAGCCACCAGGGAGACCGGAGTATCTACACCGAAGCATTCCAAACCTTCTGGCGAAATATCATTTCCTCCTCGTGTATTTCCTCGACATGAGGAACTAAAATTTTCAGCAAGCTTAATGTTAACATGCTCTCCTATTGAATTGTCTGAAAGGGTAATTGGACAATCTTTTTGTTTCTCTTTTCTCCAACCTCTCCTTCTGTGACTTTTTGTTTTTCCTCTAGTCTTTTCCCCTTTTTACTTGTGCATTGATGATTAGGCTCCCAAGTTCCTTTGCATGAGAAGCAAAGATTTTGTCTTCTACGTTCATTCTTGCTGCCTTCATTTTTTCTTGTATTGAAATAATTCTTTTCTTTTGTATCTGCTTTCATTTCAATTGATAAGTGAGGTTCCAACAGCTCAGGATGCTCTAGCGATTTTGTTAAATGCTTAACATATTTTTGAAAGTTTTGCAACAAATCTGTCAGGAACTCTTGCATGGACTTCATCTTTCTTGCTGAAAAAACAACACATTGTTGCAACTGAAGAGGATAAGTGCTGGTCACTTACCAAAAACAAACCCAGAGTGATCTTTCCCTAACTTTTGGATTTCAATATTGTGTACACAATCAGCTGATAATCCGAAATATGATCAGACATTTTCTGCTGTTAAAAACGGGCATCAAAACCCATTGGCTGGCAAGATCTCCAGCTCTGATACCACTGAAATATCCCATACTAATTTCCAATGCAGAAATTTTTCGCTTTCACAATTTTATGTGCACATGCACTTCATCGAAACACTTGGAATGCACACTCTCTGTGATAGTTTCTGAACTGTTCATAATGTGGTTGAATTGTTTTGATGACCAGATTACCAATCATTCGTTTTTGATACCCAAATTCTCATGAAATTGGTAGTCATTAAAACAAACAGATGGCTGATTTCCCTTATCAATGAAATATAGAGATAAATATATATATTTGAGTATAACTAACAACAGCAAGGTCAATACATATACAAAGTATTAATATATTGTTGACCTTTTATGTGATCCACAACTGAGTAGAGATTAAGCAAACATTGATGGTCGTAGATTGTCTTTGGAAACAACAAATAACTTATACAGTTCGTAGCCCCAAACTCTTCCCAAAGTGGCATCCAACATTATGAAGAAATTCTAACATACTGCAACAATAAGCTTCCCAAACTCAATGGTAAGCCCAATGATATTCCCACACCCAACATCAAATATGATGAATATACTCCATAGACTTCTCAATGTTGGTGTCCGCTTCTTACTTGGAAATTTCTTCAATAATTTGTCTTGCTTGCAATGTTAGAATAATTATTCTATATTGTATAATGGTCAATTATATCTACAGTAGTTGGTAGGTAGTTGAGGTAGTTAGACATTTTAATGTCTATAGTAATTTACTCCTCTATATATTGTAATCTTCTCCCATGTTAATATAAGCAATTTTTAGCCCAAAATTGTTTCATGGTATTAGAGCAGGTTTGAGCCTGTCTCCCTTGCAGGAGGGCTCAGGATATTGGAGGGTTCAGTAATTCGCGTTTGTGTGTGAACTTTCAGAATTTTTTGCATGGTCGAAGGGTTTTTTGTTTTTAGATTTTTGTGAGTTTTTTTCTCACTAAAATCGAAACCTCTCTCTGCAAATTCGTGGCTATTTTGAAAAATTCGAGGGCTTTTTTCGTCTGAGATTTTTTGTGGAATTTTTCTTGGGCTCGTTCAAGACCTGAAAGTCTTGTGTTCTGGGCGACGACGAATTTTCTCTAAATCTACAAAGTTCGTGGTCGTGTGTTGTGCTTTGGCGCGTTTATTCTGATCGCAGGATCTTTTCTTCGTGTTTCTGGTGAAAAGATCTTCTGGCCGTGCGAGCTTCTTGTGTTATGTTTTTGATCTGGGAATGTTTTTTTTACAGACACGGACATCAAAAATCTAGCCGTGTTTTTATTTCTCCTCATGTTTTCTCTTTGCTTGGTCGTGGGTTTTTGTTTCTGCTCGATGCGTTTTTGGGAGTCTTTTGTTCTAAGACGCAATTTTCTGTTGGTGCGAAGTCTCTACACTTTGAAGGTCGCGTTTTTGTTTTTCTCAGCCCATGTTTTTGGTTTTTTTCGTGGCTGTGTTTTTCAACCTGCGATTTGAAGCATCTTGGCCAAGGTTTATTCTTGCTTCTTGGGCGTTTACCTTCGCTTTCTTTGTGGTGGGATTTCTGGAAAAATTTTCAGACGATTTCCTATGTTTTTTCTGCAATTTTCTGGTCTCTTCTTAGCGGCTAGGGTTTCCAGAACAATCATCTAGGGTTTTGAGCCTCTGTATCAAGGCGGCAAATTTTTTGATTGCAGATTCTTGGTGGTTTTTTCGAGATCTCAAATGGGTTGGTCTCCGATTTTTTCTGGGTGCATCCTTTTCCGTGCCTTGAATTTTGTGCCAGCGAATTTGCATGATTTTCCGTGCCTAACCTACCTCAGTGTATTGAAACTCGTGCCTTAGGTTTTGTGCATCAACATCTTCTTAGTACCTCGTTTTTCGTGCCTCGAAAAGCGTGCAGATGGCCAGTTTGAACAACATTATGTTGGAGGGCAGTGAGCTATTCAACGACAAAAATTATTTGTATGGGTTTTAATGTTTTTTCCCTTTAAAAAAATCTGTACGGGTTTTCATAATTTTTTTCATTAAAAAATTCCGGTAGGGTTTATAATTTTCTCCTCAAAAATTAAGGGTCAGTTCCTGTTTACCCTAGTCAGGGTTTCTGTTGTACGGGAGGGCGCTCTGGTTTCTAAAAGGTTTTATCGTTTTTCCTTAAAAACGATGTTTTGTATGCTGATCCGTGTTTCAGATTCTGTGCCAACTATTTTTTGGGTTTCTGTAATTCACAAAATGCGTGGGATTCCTCTCTGGTTTTTACCCTTTTTTTTGGAAAAAAATGATGATTTGTAATCTTCGGATCTTTGGTTTTAGCGATTTTTCCCTCAAAAATCGTGGTTGGTTGCAGTCTGTATTGGTCGCACTTGGAGTTGTTGGGGCGAACATTTGCACAACTAGCTTCTTGCAGTTTGTTCTTGGGCGTCATGCTCCTCTACAAAAGTTTTGACGGTTTGTCGATTTATCCTCAAAATCGTGGCAGCTGTTCTTGGTGTGTCTCTAGCGATAGGGAGGAACAACTTTGTTATCGAACATCAGGTTGGACGTTTTCTGGTCTGAAGTTCTGCAGTTTCTGGGAGGGTTAGTTGCGGACTCATCTCAGTGGCAGAGTCAATGGCATGCTCTTGTCTCTTGTTGCAGAGCTTTCTAAAGAAGGAGCAGTCTTCTCTATTCTTTATCAAGACGGTTTTTTGTACTCTTGGTCATCAACATTCTGCAGATCCAGGGAGGGTCTCAGCAGGAACAGAGTGTTCTGAAGAATTTGTGAACAATCAACCTGTAGATTGTTTTCTATAGGCTAGTGAGACTATTGACCATTAAGGGAGGGTGTTAGAATAATTATTCTATATTGTATAATGGTCAATTATAGCTACAGTAGTTGGTAGGTAGTTGAGGTAGTTAGACATTTTAATGTCTATAGTAATTTACTCCTCTATATATTGTAATCTTCTCCCATGTTAATATAAGCAATTTTTAGCCCAAAATTGTTTCATGCAAGACTACCCAGTTTATTTAACCTTCAATTGAATTTGCAAATCTCCTTTCCGCACAACCTATAACTTTGAATGAGCTACACCAAATTAACCTGGGAAGATCTTTCACCAGCAAGGCTAATCTTCTCCAAGAGGGTTTTCATCCTCAAGGAGGCTAAGATGAATAGAGTTCAATCTCCCAAACCACAAGGGTCTCATCAAAGAGAATGTAATAATTTGCATAATACCAAATGAGCTCACAAACCCCCCTTTTATAACCTTATCCGGGAACTTTTTGGAAAACACAATATAAAATCACTTTATTAATTAAATAAGTTTGATATCCTCGAAAAGTGATTTATTTCATTATTTAGTTATTCCCAACATCCAAAGTCACTTTTTAGTGTTCCAACATTTGAAACTTTCCATCCCGGTTTCAACGAGCTATAACACTAAGGTGCCTATTAAAATATTTTAATTAAAATAACAACCTTAGTAAAACTAATTAAATATAGCTCAATATTACACCCAAATTGTGGGAATGATCGAAATGCATCGGAATTGAAAATTGATTGTATAGGAGTTGCACTGATGATGAATGATGATAAACGGACATGACTGGGTGACTATAAATAGTCACTCTCTCCAAGATTCTTGGAGAACACTCTAGAAGTCGGAAATAATATTAGAAAGCGTCATTTGAGTCCTCTAGATCATTTGAGCCCATTGGTAACATCAAATAACCCTTCAGCCAAGACAAACACCCACCCAGAAGGTCAAAACCAATTGCAATGCAAGAGAACCCTAAAATGGGGACATTACAAATTTGATGTATTGGTCATTTATTTATTTATGTATTATTAGGATTCAAATATATTTTGGATGCAGATTGCTAAGGGGTGGTCTGGAATTCCTAGTAATTTAGAAAATTGGTAGTTTGAATGCAATTTTTGTAATATGTCATCGTTTTCCTTGTCTGCAAACTTATTTTGTAATTAATATTCTGTTTAATTGTACATTAAAATATTTTTGATATTTGTATATTTTTAATATTATCTATAATTGGGTCCCCATTTGAATATCCTGCTGAAATTTGGGTGATCTTACCACGTCTCCGGTGCATGTTTCTGCATGCCAAAGCATGGTACAAATTTTTTAAGCAAGGGTTGTGGCTTGCCAAGAAGAATTATTATGGAAAATGCTAATCATTGGATGCAATATTTTGTTTAATTATACATTAAAATATTTTTGATGTTTGTATACTTTTTGTATTATCTATAATTGGGTCCCCATCTGAATATCCTGCTGAAATTGGGGTGATCTTTCCACATGTCTCCAGTGCATGTTTCTGCATGCGAAAGCTTGGTAGAAAATTTGTAAGCAAGGGTTGTGGCTTGCCAAGAATTATTATTATGAAAAATGCTAATCATTGGATGCATAATATTACAGGTCAATTTTAGCTCAAACTAACCAAACATCTGTGGAATGGATGGAGTATGCAATCACTTAGTTCTCTATTTCTATGTAGATATTAATTGACATATTTTGAAATACTCCAAGGGCATAATCTGAGTATCATTAAAATTATTTTAAGCAAGGGTTGTGGCTTGGCATGAAGATTTATTAAGTTAAAAGCTAATTATTGGATGGATAATATTAAAGGACATTTTCAGCTCTAACAAATAAAACACCTGTGGAAAAGATGGAGTATCCAATTACTTAGTTCTCTATCTCTAACACAAATATGAATTGACGTATTTCAAAATACTCCAAGGGCATAATCTGATTATCACTAGATGGTCTGAGCAGGGGATTTTTCTTATATGGATAGTACAGCCAGATTTTGTGCAAATCACCTTATGGTTGACTTGGTTTTCAGTTCTGGGATCCCTGAAGGTAATTATTTTATATTTATTTAATATTTTCATTTACAATCATCTAAAGAATATATTAAGTTTATTTTTTATTATTATTGTGAGGAGTTATTTTTTCTATTTTAGTTCTACTAAATTACTAATATCTAGTAGTTAATTTCATCAGATGTTCCAAGGACTGGCAAAAGATCGCCTTGAGCGACTGAATGCATCTCCTTCTGCAACACCATGGGCTCATTTAAGAGTGTTTTCCGTACTAGTCTTGGTTCTTTTGTCCGATTTATTCTGGTAATTTGCAGCTCAAGTTTTAAACTTTCACATATAGTGTTATTATTTGTGTTGCTTGGTGTTTATCTGTATTTCCCTAAATTTGTCTGGACTTTGTCAGTCAATAAAATAAGTTGTGCTTTTCATTCCAAGACCCGAGCATTTGCAAGAATAACATTGAATCTAAACTTTTCAATCCCTTGCTGCCTTTGTGGCAAAACTGAATGATTGAAAGTGCTTTTTGAAGTGCTTGCTTTTAAGTGTTCCAAAGCAAGAGAACAATTATGTAAGTATTAAAATTTGACACATTTCATTGGCAGTTGACTAATCCAAACTTATAGTTTAATTGGGCCATGTAATACTTGATTTGAACAGTAACTAGCCATTAGCTATCAACTATCTTTATACAAAAATTATTTGTGATCCAACCAAATTATCATAAACTAAATGCGAGGATTGTTTGGAAGATCTCTTAGGCTCCAATCTAACTGTTGACCATATTCATACATAAACCTCTTGTGACCCAACTAAAATATCGTAATCTAATTGCAGCGTTTGTTTGGAAAGACCTCTTAAACTTTAAACTATGATCTAAATGATCTTCTATCATTTTGGATGAGATTAGTATAAGAAATAGAAGTGATCACTATATTCAGATTAGAAGAATAAATTCTTTTGTATGCATCTTGTTTTTCTGCAGCAAATCATTTTCTAATATCAGTTTTTAACTTTTTGGGAATCATGAGTTTGTTAATATCCAATGAGTGCTAGGCAGACCATTCATACTCATGGGAGAAGATTTGTTTTGACCCACTAGTCATGAGATAAGGGTCATAAAGACTGGCTTGATATTAACATGCAGTTTATTTCCAAAGAATGATATTACAGAAGAAATTCTGGCAGTTGTATCAATATCATAATTGGGTCTTTTTATCTTGTATACCTTATCCCTGTCAACTCTCTTTTAAACCATCAATGAGATTCAGAACTTTGTTTATCATGTCTGCAACCTGTATATCAACATTTTTCTCATGTTTACTTTATGATGCCGAATTTCATCACTTCTTACATGTTCATTTTATTGTGCAAGTTCATACATCAAAGTTTCAAACTTCTACATGTACATGGTAATATGATTGACCAAATGATTAACTATCTTAGGACAGTTTACTTTAAGGAGGATACCAAGCCTATTAGCTGTTATGACTATCCCGATGAACACTTTTGAGTGGTGATTAAGTGCTTATCACGTGTTCTAAAATATGTTGTATACTACCTTAATTAACTTCATATTTTGTTGAACATGTTGTGGCTAATCAAACTATAATTGCCATACATAAGTGGCACTTGGATTATGTTAATTACTATATTGGATTTCTTTGAGTTACTTAAGGTGGCAGCCAGTGGTGATATGATTTAGGTGTATAGAAAGGTTATCTCTTTTCATTTATCATTATTTTAGTCCTAGGTACATGCTTAGTCTTTTCTTTTAACAAGTCCTTGTCCCGAAGTTACCCTCAATGAATTTCTGTATAAAATCCCCTATGTTGTTCCCTAAACATATATCAGTTAGTATCAGTGCCTATGCTGTCCCAACAGGATTTTTCTCTTGGCAGTGACTTTTCCTTTGATGCAGGATTAGATGCTTAGCATTTAAAGATCATTTTGTTGCACATTTCTTCCATTTTTTTTCTGCTCCAAATTGCTAGGGATTTCAAGTGCTACAGTGCAAGAGTTATCTCATGTGTTTGTGCTTTTTGCTGTTTATCTCCGCCTCATTCAAAGGTATCTATTCAACCACAATTTCAATGAAAGTGAGGAATTCAAAATCTCTTTGTTGCCTTTCATGGCCCAATTTTATTTCTTGGCAATTCTATTTGAACTACTTTTTGACACTGCCTGCAGGGTATGTTGATCCTATATCTTGCATCTAGACATTAGACAAAGTGCAAACATCATTGTTGGTAGCTAGTGGATTACCCTGAGAGTGTCTAGCCCAATGCAACTACATAGTTACAAAGATCATAAGTATCAAAGCCCATTTTTTACATTGATGGTTGCTCATAATAACTTTTGTTTTGCTTTCATAGCCCATGCCATGCACTTCCAAGGTGCATCTGTATGCACAAAAATGATCTCCTTTTGGATTTCAACACCCTAAAGAGCCTAGTGATAAAAAACAGATTTCTCAGTTCAAAAGTTCATGATTAGCCAAAATGCTGAAGGAAACTATGATCCCATACATGTTGATCACCAAATGACCTCAGCTGAAAGATATGCTGGAACATCTACAGAGTTTCTGCAGCATTACAATACTCAAGCTTCCCATTGAACAAGTCACTGGGAGAATGATGATAAAAATGTTGAAGCCAACAATGATGATCACTTGCTAATCGCCAAATGCTCCTAGTCATGTACATTAGCTCCCAATCTTGCACAGTTCAATGATGTGCCCAAAACCCAAATCAAAGCACCAGTAACATGCTATTCATAAAAGTCATGATGATGACCAAATGACCACTTGTGGCCTAACCACCAATTAGATCATCAAATGCACCTAGTCATGTGTGTGATGTCCCAAAACTAGCTTGATCTACTGATCAAAGTCAAAAAAATTAAGCCAAACACAACATTCGAGCCATTGGATGTACCACAAACACTGTACGAATGGGTTTGGGCCTTAAAACCCTTAAATCATCACAAAGGAAAGTTGAAACAAATCACGATCCTATCCAAGGTTTGTAATGCACAATAAGCCTCAAACCAAAATTGTGAGCACAAACAAATGATGGACCTAGTCAATGCAATCTATCCATAGACCCCAGTGAAAGGCAGCTTGGGACTTGCAGCTCCGCATACTGTAATGTCCCCTATTTTAATCCCTTTTCTAGGTCGGATCATGTTAAGGAAAAGCAGGTCAGGCTTGTGAAGAAAAACAATAAAACATTTATATTTCTTCCTAAGTCGGCCTTGAGATGGGGAAAAAAAAAAGAAATTAATTTTGCCTAGGTCGGCCAACATAGAGAAGGAGGAGGGAAACACGTATAAATACAAGATCTTGTGGAGCATTTCATCATCATTCAAAATTGTTCTTCTACTTTGGTTTGCACTTTTGAGCAGCATATGCTGTAGGATGAAAACCCTATTGCATTAAGGAGAAGTTGGACAAAACCCTAGCTTCTTCAAGGGTGAACTTCATGACGGAGGTTCGAGTGTGCATCAATGGAGATAATTGCTAGTTCATGTCAGTTTTGCATGAGCATTTAGATTGTCTGATTTAAAGGGCGAGTTGTGCAAGTTGGAGGTTCTAATTCAGATTTCTAGGGTGTCAAAGCCCTAACATCAGTCCAGTAGGCCAGCGCACCCTTGGTAGGATTATTTTAGTTGTTTCTTCATCATTTAGTTGCATTTTTGTAGCTGAAGCAGCTTCGCCCAGCTAGGGTTAGTTGCATCTGCATTATTGAGGTTTCTTCATGTTGTGGCGTATGTTTGAAGCCCACTTTCTTGTAATTTGCATTCATATTTTGTAGCAGCAGACTGAGGGTTTATATCAGACACTTGTTGGCTCACATGGAAGGATATCAAATCATGCTATGTTGATGATTTAATGTTACTATTATCTGCTTTCAGTTTTCCTATCTTTTGGTTGCATTATGTGCTGCTGTTCATGCATTATAAAACTCAGAATATTACATTAGTGTTCTAGGGTTTAAGCAGAAATTAAAAATAAGAAATTAGGGCATCATTTTTGCATTACAAAAAAACCAGAAAATTGCACAAATATTGTTTGGGATATTTCACATACACCTGGTCAAATTGCAACAGCAGCCAGTGATTCATGAAATATCAACATCTTGGAAAAAATACATTAAGTTTTAACAGCATATGGAATTTTTTTACTCAAAACTAGCTCAAACATTCAGACCAACCCAAAAAACCAACTTATTCCCAAATTATTACTGTTATAGGCATACAGCCTAGCCAGGAATACATAACAGCAACTAGGAGTTCATTCCAAGTTCTCCCCCTGTTGGCAGTCCTGTGAGGGCCAGCTAAAATAATACTCAGCTTCGCTTTTCCTTTTTTTTTTTCTGTTTTTTTGGCTTGTTACTACCCTGATTTTTCTTTCCTCTTTCTTTCCAACAGGCATATGCTTCTCCGTTCATAAGGGGGTAATCTGATCAAAGTAGATCCAGTACTCAGCAGTATGAACTGCCAACAGCTGCTGCCAGGATAAGTAACAGTGATGTTGTCATTAGCAACCACTCTGAATTACCATTAATACACCTTAATTTCTAAATCTGCTCAGCTGGGTGTGCTGTTAGGACTGCCCAGCACTGGGTGTGCCGTTAGGATTGCCCAGGCTAGGGGTGCTGTTAGGATCACATAGCAGAGAAATAACTGCCATCACAATTGCAGATAGTAATGTCCGGGTAAATGCTGCACTCCAATAATTGACTATTTTAAGGTCGGTGCTGCTTCTGACTGGTAACTGTCAGTTGTTGGCTAAGTTTATAACCATTATCAACTACCCATGCTAGGAATGAAACCCAGAGTTTGCAGCTGCTACCTGTTGTCCAGAATCTACAGGAAGTTGTTTCCAATGCCCAGCAAATTGGAATGAAGTGCCCAGAAAAACAGCAGAGGGGTTATCATCTACACCCGGCAAAAAAATCAGACAACAACACCAAAATAAAAGGACCTGCAATACAGACAAAAAACAGAAAGAAAACCAAAATTGTACCAACAATATTTTGGGTGTGCACGATTGCAAAATTATAGGAAGTTGTTTCCAATGCCCAGCAAATTGGAATGAAGTGCCCAGAAAAACAGCAGAGGGTGTACATCTACACCCGGCAAAAAAACCAGACAACAACACCAAAATAAAAGGACCTGCAACACAGACAAAAATCAGAAAGAAAACCAAAATTGTAGCAACAATATTTTTGGGTGTGCAGGATTGCAAGAGACCGGGATGCTCCTGCATTGCCAGTCTATTTCAAATACATGACCTCCAACAGAATAATTAAGCTAGTCCTCCTTGTGCACATGACCTCCGATATTCTTCAAACCAAATTTAGGAAACAAAGATTGAAATTCTTGTAAACTTTTTGCAGCATTTGGCTAGTATATATGTATATGGGCTATTGTGTACTCAAAGCTAGAAATATTGTGTAAGGTGTCTGTTTAAATACAATAAAGGGCAGGCTTGCGATGTGGTAGAGACTCAAGTAAATGGATCATTCTGGAAGACAGGAGTAGGTATGCTAATTATATCTAGCCAATATTGTTTTGTAGATAGCTTTTTCTGGAAGCTATTATTTTTTTATAAATAAGATTTTACCCCTCTTTTGTAATCATCTATTTTTCATATGACTGCAACTATCTATTTTGAGAAGTGTTTTCTCCATTATTTCAAGATTTTTAGTTGCAATCCTTTGCTTTAGTCTGTAGTTGCCCCTAGTTGTTATATTTTGTATAGTTGTACTTTCTTTTATATGCTGGCATGCTTTAGAAATCAACATGATAATGTCAACTCCACTGGATGGCCCATGTTCATGCGACTTCCTGTCCATCACAAATGCTATAGAGAATGCATCAGTGAGGAGAGCTGAATGCTCCTATTCCCACCAAGGCCAATTCCATAATGTATAAACAACTCCCAAACCTTAACCATCGTTGGGTTCGGACTTTTTCCTTGATTACTAATAGGCCAAAATCTTTGAAATTCCAAAATTAATATCAACAAGGCCAGTAAATTTGAAATACCTTTCAAACACTTCAAACAAGGTTACAAGAGGTCAAACATAGTTAGTATGATAAAGCTATGGTCCCTGAAAGATCAAGAATCTACCTTACGATGGTCAAATAGATGTCAAATTAAACTTGAATGCTTCATGTCCAAAATGACAGACATTGGAAAAGATGAAAAAAGTGACCAATGACAGATTTTTATGAGGAATCTAAATGTGTGATTGGATCTAGAAAATAATACATCCCTGCCTTAAAAATTGGGAGAATTCATGATCAATCTCAAGAAAATTTCCTTTGCTTCACAAGCTTGCCAAATTTCTTTGTCCTGTTTAGAAAAGTGACCTCCATGAAATTCCAAAATATGACCAAGCACTTACATTTATTGTTGCCACATCCTGAATGCCTCATGGACATAGGATCAAAATCTGGGTTTTTAAGTCCTAGGCTTTGTTGTTGTTTTAAGATCAGATATAAAATAAGCAGAAACACAGAAACATGAACACAATAACTCAACAAGATACCCTGGAAAAACCCTCCTTCTCAAGGGAGAAAAACCCAGCAAATTATATCACATATGTTATTTAGAAATGAATTGCAATTCGCTTTTACAATAGGCCAACACAAGGCCAAAATTATTAGCTCCACTCTTGATGCAAACAATCACACTCCTGAATGATAAATTCGATCTCCTTGAATGATGATCTCAATCAGCAATAATGAACTCTGCTGTAGATATTTGCATTCGCACTTGCTTGAAGATGAACTTCACTTCATGATATGATGGAATGAAATGATCTCATATATATACAATGTGGAGGTGTGATGAGCCTTGCTAGCTCACTGCTCAAACCCCTGTCTTTTTCTTAAGTCTATTTGTGTTTTTTTGTTTTTTAGAGAAATTTTGTAGACAGAAGAGAAGGTGCACATCATATAAAAGATCCCAGAATGTAAACTTGAGCAAATCTAATCAAACTGAAATTGCAGAAGGTGTTTAATAGCATCAACAATGGATTTAAAACATATAAACATACCCGTAAGTCTCCAGTTTATTTAATTAAGAAAAGAAGCCAGTTTGCCAGTCTATACATGAAAAACTGACAATATTCAGAATAGGATGATACAAAGTCTGAATCCAGCTGTGAAACTGGAGCAAAAGAAGAGGGGATGCCAAGTGCTGAAGATAGTGAAGAGAAACCCTCAAGAAGATAGGCGTTTCTTCAACCAGCAAGTGCGCCCTAGCTCAAAATCCAACGCCCCTCAAGCAAAAAGACCAGAAAACATCTTAGAAGGTGCGCCCAAGTAGCTATGATGCCTGCCATGAAGAAGGAAGAACACCATCCATTCAAACCCTCTGTTTCTGATGAAGAACACTTACAAAACTCTGTTAAAGCACTGCAGAACTTCTGAATGAAGCTCTCTCAATTTGCACCAATTCAGCTGATCTCTCACAGCCTCACAAGTGCTCACACTGAAGAGATTTCGTTCTCCAATGGTGGATTGCTGCAAACCTGATCACAGGATGAAAGCAAAGGGAAAACCTCCAAGGCAAAGTTGAAATATTCAAAAAATAGATGAGTTTCTCATTGCCCTCAACCCTTATATAGCAAAGGAGGTGAAAACTCAAGGAGGCCGTACATTTTAGGGTTTTAGATCGTTTAAATTTTTGGAAATAAACTCAAGTTACTTTCCATAGTTCTAACTTTGATTTTTGGCGCCTCCTTTAAGTGATTAAATGAAATACTTTAAAACACTCACTTTAGACTTATTTAAGTGATATAAAAATTATAAAGTCAATTTGGCTTTATAAAAAGACTTTAAGTTAAAATATAACTTAAATCACTTAAGTAAGCCTATATCCCTCAATTCTCCACAGAATTCAATGCCGTCAGAAGCAAACAAACTCCTGTACTGCCAAAGCCTGCAATGAGCCAATCCATGATGTCAGAAAATGAAATCGACCGAACTCTCCAGAAGGTACCACTGACCCTCTAACCAATCCAGTTAGCCCACAAGGGTCCAAGAAAAGGGCTAACACACTGCATCAGGTGACTGACTAGAGTGGGGACATCACAGTCCGCCCTCCCCGAATTTGCTTATCTGCAAGCAAACTCAAAGCTGGATGCTGTAAAACACTGTCACCCTCCCAAGTCGCATCCTCTGCTGGTAGATCTTTCCACTTTACCAAGTATTCCCTGATAACCCGCCTCCGAAGATGACGCTCTCTGGAATCCAGAATGGCCTCAGGAATCAATATCAACTTCCCCTCATCATCCATGGGTGGTAAATCAATAGGAGTCACCTGTGGTCCCAATGCCTTTTTGAGGAGTGAAACATGGAACACATTGTGAACCTTGCTGTCCATCGGAAGATCTAGCTCATAAGCCACTTCACCGACCTGTCTGACAACTCTGAATGGTCCATAGTATCGCGGCTTAAGTTTCTCTGCGCCCTTCTTACGAAGGGTGGACTGCCTATAAGGCTGGAGCATCAAATACACCAAATCATCGATCTCGAAAGATTGCTCCACTCGCCTCTAATCAGCATATTGTTTTTGCTGATTCTGAGCTTTCTGTATATTCTCTCTGAGTGTCCTCATAATATCCTGGTTCTCCTGTAATAGATCACCAGCACTAGGTACTCTACTGTCACTCAGTAACAAGTCTAGAAAACTCGGAGCATCATATCCATATAATGCGCGGTAGGGGGTCATCTAATTGCTCATGTGATGAGTGGTATTGTAGCAATACTCACAAAGGTATAACCATCTCACCCATGCCTTCTGCTGCCCTGAACTGTAATTCCGCAAGTATCCCTCCACCCATTTGTTGACTATCTCAGTCTGCCCATCTGTCTGGGGGTGGTAGTTGGTACTCGGAGTGAGTTTTGTCCCGCAAAGCTTGAATAACTCCTGCTAGAAGTTACTCATAAACCTGCTGTCCCTATCACTGACTATACTCCGAGGCAAACCATGCAACCTGAATACCTCACGAAAGAACAAATCTGCCACCTGAGTAGCTGTGTGCGTAGTAGTGATTGAGAAGAAATGAGCATACTTCGTCAATCGATCTACCACCACAAAAATGTTGTCTTTCCCTTGAGCTTTCGGCAAGCCCGTAATGAAGTCCATAGACAAGCATTCCCACTTCCTCTCAGGGATAGGAAGCGGCTGGAGTAATCCTGCAGGGTATGTGTGTTCTTGCTTGTTCTGCTGACAAACAAGGCATTCCCTGACATACTGGAGAACAAAGGATTTGAGACCCTTCCAAGAGAATCTTTCCCGTACCTGCCTATAGGTCTTAAAGTACCCGGGATGTCCTGCCATAGGTGCATCATGAAATGATCTCAAAACTTGGTTCCTCATCTCTGAATCTGGAACTAGAAATATCCTCCCTTTGTAAATGATAAGATCATCTACAAGTGAGTATCTGGCATCCTGTACTGTTCCATCCACTATGCTAGAAGCCCACGGGTTCTTAGCATACTCAGCTACAATCATATGTCTCCAGTCCTCTGAAATCTGTGTAATGGAGCTCAAGTGAGGACGGCGAGATAATGCATCAGCAACTACATTCTGAGTACCCTTGAAATAGGAGATGTCAAAATTATAGGACTGAAGTTTGCTGACCCATTTCTGTTGTCTTTCATTTAAATCCCGCTGTCCAAGGAAGTGTTTCAGACTATTATGATCGGTTTTAACACATAATTTACTACCAATCAAGTATTGCTTGAACTTGGCCATGGCATGCATGATGGCCAACATCTCCTTGTCATAGATGCTAAAGCTCCTCTCAGGACCTCTCAGCTTCCTGCTCTTGAAAGCTATAGGATGACGATCCTGCATAATGATTGCACCAATTCCCTCACCACTGGCATCACAATGTAACTCAAAGGGTTTGGTGAAATCCGGCAAAGCCAACACTAGACATGAAGTCATGAGAAGTTTGAACTTCTCAAAGCACGCCTGTGCTAATGGTGTCCACACAAATGCACCCTTCTTAGTCAAATCAGTTAGTGGCGCAGCATGCCGCGAGAATCCACTAACGAACCGACGATAGAAGGCACATAATCCTACAAATCCCCTGAGTTGTGTCAATGTCTCAGGTGTAGGTCAATCAATGATAGCTCGAACCTTCTCTGGATCCATGCTAACTCCCTCACTGCTGATAATGTGACCCAAATACAAAAGCTCGGCCATGCCCAATGCACACTTGGACTCCTTGGCGTACAAGGACTCCCTGTCAAGTATGCTCAAAACCTCATCTAGGTGAACCATGTGTTCTTCCCATGATCTGCTGTAAACTAGAATGTCATCGAAGGACACCAACACATGTTTCCTCAGTTGAGGATGGAAAACCCTGTTCATAGTGGACTGAAATGTGGCTGGAGCATTGGTTAAACCGAAAGGCATAACCAAGAAATCAAAGTGTTCACAGTGACATCTGAATGCGGTTTTCTCTATGTCCTCCTCTCGGACTCTGGTCTGATGATAACCTGTCCTTAAATCAATCTTTGAGAAGTAGCAAGTTCCATGAAGCTCATCTATCAACTCATCAATCCGCGGAATGGGATATCTGTTCTTTATAGTTCTCCTGTTAAGCATTCTATAATCAATACACATTCTGAGTGTACTTTTTCTTCACCAAAACAATTGATGAAGCAAAGGGTGACTTACTTGGCCTAATGTGCCCCATAGCCAAAAGTTCTTTGATGGTTTTCTCAATTTCATCTTTCAAGCGCTTGGGGTGCTGGTAAGGAGTGATCATTATAGGTTTCGTGCCCTCTTCCAGCTCTATGATATGCTCAATACCTCTATCAGGAGGTCTACCTGGTGGGATTGCACTGAAAACCTTGGTATGTTTGATTTTGAGTTCCTGTACATCTGGATGGTAAGAAGAAGCTTGCTGATCCAATTGTGAAGGCATTAACTTGCATTCAACTACCCAATCTACCATGTCATGTCGAACCAAACGTTCCATTCTTTTGAGTGAAATTTCTTTCACATTGCTGTCCTTGATGGCTTTTAGAACATGGTTTGTGCCATCAACTTTAAATTTCATCTCCATGTTGTTCAAATTAAGTGTGAACTCTCCTATAGCATGAAGCCACTTCATGCCGAGAACTATATCAGTTCCTCCCATGTTCACAACATAAAAATCTGCCTTAAACTCATAGTTATTGAGTTTTAAAGGCAAGTCTGGAATCATCCTCTCGCAGGTGAGAGTGTATCCATCAGCAACCTTGACTCGAATGCCTTCAAACTGTTGAGTTTGAATTCCTCTTTTCTCCACTAAATGTGAGTCAATAAAATTGTGAGTTGCACCTGTATCTAAAAGAGATATGACTCTTTGACTAGCCAAGACCCCACGGAGTCTAAAAGATCCCTCTCTCTGCATGCTGGATAAATGAGCCTCCTTTAACTCAGTTTCTACTACAATTTCAGCCTCATCTTCTGATTCTTCTCCATCTGTATCATAAATTGGAGCTTGCTGATCAGAAAAATCAGTCACTTTTTCTCCCTCATAAAACCACTCCATGTTCCTGTTTTGCCCTTTAGGTTTGAGGGGGCAATCATGATTAAGGTCATAAGGGCCCTTGCAGTAAAAACAAAGTTTCCTTCTACGAAGATCATTCATGGTTTCTCGATCCAAAGGTGCTGTATAGTTCTTCTTATGATCAACATTATCAATTTTTTTCGGATCAGATTTATGTTCATTGTAAGAAGTAGAAGGTTTGGTGCCAAATTGCTTTTGAGGAGTAGTGGGCTCCATGCTGCGAGCTTTCCTCATGGTTTCCTGTAATGTAGGGGGATCAAATGCCTTGATCCATCCTTTCATAGGCTCGAAAAGTCCCTCAATGAAGAGTATGATCAGCCTCCTCTCAGAAATGCCTGTAACCATAACTGACAATTTCTGAAACTCTCCAATATATGACTCCAAACTACCTAGCTGTTTCAGTTGTGCTAGGTCTTTGAAAAATAGCTCGGGATCACGTTTGTCAAACCTCTCTACTAGTCTATCTGTGAACTCCTGGTATGAAGTAATCTGATCATGGTGAAGAGTAGCCATGCCATGAATCCACCAATCATGAGCTACGCCATCAAGGTGAAGTGCTGCAAATCGAATAGCATCTTCCTCGGGCATGGGACGTAGAGTCAAGAATGTATCTAACTTGCTGATCCAAGCACGTGCTGTAACTCTACCACTGCCATCATAGTTCGCCAAGGTGAGTTTATTGGTAGCCTATCTAAGATCACTGTGCTTGTACCTAGGCCTCCTGTCATTCCTGTTTCTGTTATGTTCTCTCCTTTGGCTCATGAATCTATCAAAGTTAAGGTGCTCCTTAACTCTAGGTGGCAATGCGTCCCATTCATCATGCATAACCATGATGTTATCTGCAAAGTTAATCTCACCACCCTGTTCAACCTCTTCCTCATCCTCAGTATCATTCCTGGTGAAGGTAGGACATGTTGGTCTCTCAAAAGTGCGAGCTGGAACAATAGGTCTATGAGGTGCGCCCTGGATACTGCGCTCATGATCATGCCCTGGATGCTGGCCTCTCTGAAGTGTTAAGTTCTCTACATTTGTGGTGAGGCGCTGGAGAAGATTAGCTACCTGTTCTTGACCTGCAACCATACCTCTTAGCACATCTCTAGCTTCTATATCCTCATTTTTCTTGTGAGAACTTTCTCCTTCCCTGTTAGCCATATTATCCAAGTCTATTTCCTCCTCTTGTTCTTCAAATGGAAATGGTGGAAAAGGATTATCATCACCTCTTTGATTTCTAGGGCCCCCACAAGAGTAGAACCTGTCAAAACCCTCCTGGTGTGACTTCATAAATTTTTCTAACCCCACAAGCTGGCAGGATCAGTGCTCTGATACCACTGTGATGAGCCTTGCTAGCTCACTGCTCAAACCCCTGTCTTTTTCTTAAGTCTATTTGTGTTTTGTTGTTTTTTAGAGAAATTTTGTAGACAAAAGAGAAGGTGCACATCATATAAAAACTCACAGAATGTAAACTTGAGCAAATCTAATCAAACTGAAATTGCAGAAGGTGTTTAATAGCATCAACAATGGATTTAAAACATATAAACATACCCGTAAGCCTCCAGTTTATTTAATTAAGAAAAGAAGCCAGTTTGCTAGTCTATACATGAAAAACTGACAATATTCAGAATAGGATGATACAAAGTCTGAATCCAGCTGTGAAACTGGAGCAAAAGAAGAGGGGATGCCAAGTGCTGAAGATAGTGAAGAGAAACCCTCAAGAAGATAGGCGTTTCTTCAACCAGCAAGTGCGCCCTAGCTCAAAATCCAACGCCCCTCAAGCAAAAAGACCAGAAAACATCTTAGAAGGTGCGCCCAAGTAGCTATGATGCCTGCCATGAAGAGGGAAGAACACCATCCATTCAAACCCTTTCTTTCTGATGAATAACACTTACAAAACTCTGTTAAAGCACTGCATAACTTCTAAATGAAGCTCTCTCAATTTGCACCAATTCAGCTGATCTCTCACAGCCTCACAAGTGCTCACACTGAAGAGATTTCGTTCTCCAATGGTGGATTGCTACAAACCTGATCACAGGATGAAAACAAAGGGAAAAACCTCCAAGGCAAAGTTGAAATATTCAAAAAATAGATGAGTTTCTCATTGCTCTCAACCCTTATATAGCAAAGGAGGTGAAAACTCAAGGAGGCCGTACATTTTAGGGTTTTAGATCATTTAAATTTTTGGAAATAAACTCAAGTTACTTTCCATAGTTCTAACTTTGATTTTTGGCGCCTCCTTTAAGTGATTAAATGAAATACTTTAAAACACTCACTTTAGACTTATTTAAGTGATATAAAAATTATAAAGTCAATTTGACTTTATAAAAAGACTTTAAGTTAAAATATAACTTAAATCACTTAAGTAAGCCTATCTCCCTCAATTCTCCACAGAATTCAGTGCCGTCAGAAGCAAACAAACTCCTGTACTGCCAAAGCCTGCAATGAGCCAATCCATGATGTCAGAAAATGAAATCGACCGAACTCTCCAGAAGGTACCGCTGACCCTCTAACCAATCCAGTTAGCCCACAAGGGTCCAAGAAAAGGGCTAACACACTGCATCAGGTGACTGACTAGAGTGGGGACATCACAGGAGGAGAGGTTGCACCTCTTCATGAACAAGGTCGGCCAGAAATGAAATATATTTCAAGTAAATGGGTGTGAATATCATGGAGGGTCGGCCCAAAATAAATAATAATAATTTCCCAAGTGAAGCGCCTCTTCACTTAAATAATTGCAATAAATAAATAGCCGTTAGGCTATATGAAATTTATTGAACACAATGCAAGGTGGGAAGTATGAGCCCGCAGCTATAACATCAACAAGCTTTATTACCATGTGAAGATTCATTCCTTCTATCTTTTTTCTGGAGCTTTTGTTTTTCAATATCCCAGACAAGTACTGAAATCTTTTCTTTGAGTTAACTTTGGCTTCTTGAATATTGTTTAGTTTGTATGTTCTCACATCTTGCTTAGCTACCACTAATGCTAAGATAAAACAACACTGGTTACTTTTGAATTCTCTTCTCAATACTGAAATTTTTCCTGAGCCATTCTGATGCAGACTAGAACTGGATACTTCAAACAAATTGCCAAATTCTAGCAGCCAAACAAAACAGAATCAATTCTTCATTTTTCAAGTTAAGACTACAACCTTACTCTCAAGATTACACAATCCAACAGTCCTTTACAAATCAACAACGAACTCATATTTTCCTCATTCTAATTACCAACAACTGGATTTCCATGATTCTAAATACAAGGTAAAAGGTTTGCAGGTCTCATTGGTTCGATAGCTAATAACATTGTCCAGAAATAGGCCCGCAAGCCTTTGAGACATTAGCAAATAGGCTCACAGGTCTCAAAACACACACCCCAAATGTTCAGTTCAACATTGACCTCTCTGGAAGAAATTCCTAGTCGTCTCACCCCTCCTTCAGTCAACAATTGCCACATTTTAAATTTCCCCTTTTTTTTTCCTGCAGAGACGTCACTTCCCTTCCTTAAAATCATCATCAGAAATTTGATTAGTAATCCTGCCCATCTTTTGGTCTGACCTAAGGAAACTGACACTATTAATAAGCTGCTGGCTAAGGAAACCAACAGTAGAAATGAGCCACCAGCTAAAACAAGGAAGACAATTTAATAATAATCAATTGGAACAAGCTTCACAGCCCAGATAAGCACATAAAATTCATTAGTTTGAACATAACTGCCCAGATGACAGGTAATGGCCAACAGAAAGAGGTCCACGACTTCGTAAAATTCATTAATTTGATATAACTGCCCAGGTGACAGGTGTTGGCCAGCAGAAAGAGGACCAACTTCCACAAAAAGAAAAACGACCAAATCAACCCAGCTGTGGCTAGAGAATGAAGGAAAAGAAAAACATATTTGCCAGCAAGAAAGGAATCGCTGCTGGAAGTTCGAGTTGATAGTTTCTTAGTTGTGAGGAAGCCAGGAAAATACAAGAGCTGCAAGAAGACCACCAAAGAAGCTTGCAACCACAGACAGAAAACAGGGAAGGAAGACAAACAAAAGTGAGAATTTTTTTGGATGTGAAGAACTGCTTTCAACCCAGATGCTCCTGCATCACATTGTGGGTTTACTGTCCGCCTCTTTGGTCAATGGCTTTGATGGCATTAATAAAATAGCCCAAGAGTTTCAAACAAAATGAATGGCATGGTATTGATAATTTCTTAATGGATGTTGATTGAACAACTGGGGCCCCCAATGTTTCATGTGCAGCATCCCAAGTTCCAGATAGACATGAAAATTAAGATCCCCCGGTCAGACAATATCCTCAATAGAGAAAGCTAGATGTTCATATCAGAAATTCGTATTCATATTTCTCAATTCAGCAACTCACCAATTCAGATAAACCATGGTAGTAAGCTTTGTGAGCCATCTTGAAGTTCAAAATTTGAAGGCATTCAGAGTCACTTCCCTCACCAATTTTAGCCCCAATTATTGCAAAGGGCTTGCTAAAACGTTGTTACATTGAGATCATGTCACTATACATAGATCTCTTAAATATATTAATGATTAAGATGTAACTGAATTTTTTTTCACATATTATCAGGGATGAATCTATTTACCATGCCTGATGTTTCATCTACTTCAGAGGAATTGCTTCTTAATCAATAGCCTCTGAATTGCTCCAGTCAATCCCTGTGCCATAGGTTAAGCTTGATTTCCTCTTTGATTAAATTTTATTGTAATTTCTTGATGATCAGAAAAATTGATATTAATTACCTCACAATAACTCAATAGAAATAGACTTTTTGAAGATGTCAGGATTCAGGAATACTGATAAACAAATAGGGAAGAGCTGAAGGACAATCTTGCTCGATAGATGTTTGATCAGAGATTGATCAATTAACTTCAGTTTGAGCATAGGCATCTACAAAAAAACTATCATTAATGCAGTGTATTCCAGGGACACATTGTCAGGTCTGCCATGCCGTCCCTTAGCTGTGAGACAGGGATGGAATGTTCTGCTTTAGAATTTTAAGGGGATGTTTCTGACTCATCCCAATGAAGTTGGGCATCCCCTGGGGATGGTATGTCCTTCCATTGCTACAACTTCTGCTGACAGTGCCAGAGATGTGAGGACTTCCTCAATGGCCATCAACATTAAAATATTAAAAAAAGAGAAACTTAAAAAAAAAAAAAAAACCAATAAGGGAGGGGCCTCTAAGCCCTCATATTGTAATAAATTTGAGTCTTGACGTGTTCATTTTGGCATTTTGATTTTCATTATTTCAATGTTGAATTGTATTTTTGTAATTTCATACTTGTAGTTGATAATCTCAAATGGATCATTGGATTCTCACTATAACTTCAGCCCTCTGTAACACCAATCATTTATAATTGAACAAATGCTAATCTGAATCATCTGACCTTAATAATTAAAGTATTAGTATCATTTAATTTTGCATCATGGGTCATGTTTTTTGATTAAAATTTATAAACTTTTGTTTCTTTTGATTCATTTGAGTTAGTTTTTTTCCGTTTATGTAATTCAGAGGTAAATAGTAGAAATACTTAGCGTGAACTCAGTTTACTATGTTTGGCTTGAAATTGTTTTAACTAATCCAAATATTAACAATTAGCAAAGGATGAATCCATAACAAGCAAAGCACTCTTAGAGATTCACTTACAATGTTAAGAGGGATTAGTTTTCCATATGTGGACAGTGGTTTAAGTTTTACATGTAACATCCAAAATTTTCTAGATTACTTCCTAGATCCTTACATTATGATTCCAGTTGTTAGGCCTTTCTGTGTTGATTCTATTTGCGCTAGGGTTTGAACAGCCGTAAGATTACCCCTCTTGTTATGTTCAGTGCTTATTTTTCAGTTATTTTTTATAACCTAGGGCTTATTACCCTTAGTACTTATCTATTATAACTGAATGTACTTTTTGAGTCACATTGGCCTACTTCTGATTATCTGCAATCATTTCTTTCCTTTTTCTTCTATTGCATGCTACATTATCTTAAACACACTTATTCCATAGCTTTATCTTTCGAGTGCTATTCATTATTGTAGACAGCTCTGTGAATTGTTTTGTGAATGAGTTATTTTACCATCACATATGAGTTTTGGAATCTTGTATCAAGTAGATTTTAGTGTTAGTGAAGGTTTTGGCATGCACACCTTTACACACATACAACTATGATTAGGAAAATTCATTATTAAGCCTCATTATGACTATGCTTTACAGGATTCGGCTATGTACGGTTGTTTCCAAGGGTGCAGGAACAAGCACATTTTGGCTATTAATTTTCGAGCCTCTCAGTATTGCATTTGAAACAATGCAGGTAGAATATAGGTTTTGGCTCTGTTTTATTTGCTGATATATGGAAACTAGATTCTTACTGAAATTTCTATGGATGCTTTGTCCAATAAAATTTCAGGCAGTCATGGTGCATGGGTTACAGCTGATTGAAACTTGGCATCGACATCATGCAGATGACATAGTTCATTGTCAAGGATTAGAACCATCTGATAGATCTGCAGCAGGTGCACTTTTTAATGAACCTTTCAATTCCCTCATCCTAACATGTTTTACAATTGCAGTGTATTCTTATATATGATATGTTCATTTTATCTCATAAAGCTAAGTTACTGGTTCGGGGTCAGGGACGGGTGTGGGTACGAGAACCCGGTACGTGAAATTTTTTTTTAGGGGTTTGGGTACGTATGGGTACGTGTGTGTACATATATATATACAAAAAAAAAGAGAAATATACAGAATTGTAAAACTAAATCATTTCATAGTATGATACTTGATCATTGATCAATGCCAAATGCCAAAGATAAATATTAAATGCCAATTGATTGTTGAAAAATATTCAAATAAGCCATATCAATGATCAGACGAACCCAGCACGTACCCGCAGACGAACCCGAACCGGGTGCGTACACGAACCGGGTTCGTGGCCTGCGGGTACGAACCCTGCATCTATGTCATAAAGGTATTTGATTATTTAAAAGACAGTTAATAAATTGGTAGGTACTTTGAGCATTGTTGTGAAGAGAAATAATATATCGGGGTGCATTTTCAGGATGGTAGGGGACTGGTTCCATTTTTCAGGGGACGATAGGGGACATCAATTAAAATAATAGGAAATTTCAAATATTCATAAGGTATTCACCAATATTCATTATAACTATATTATGGAACATTACAGCTGAATTGAGAATTCACAAGTCAACATATATATTAACAAAATTTTAATGTCTAATCATTTGAGTTTTCATTACCAATGTACATATACAACAAAATGAAAAGGCCAAAAAGCTACAACTACAAAATGACAAAAGCATAAATGTAGACAACTAGATCTACTATTACGATGCCTTTTGCCTCAATTTCACCCAAACAAAACTAGAGTATTAATTTGAGTCACTGCCAATATGAGGGACTACCTCATCCAATGCAAACCCAACCATCCCCTCATATGCTGCCTCATCAATCTACAATGGCATGGTTGAAAAAGTCAGACCCATCAAATTTTGAAATTTTCTGAATATTAAAAGGCATATAAATTTGTAAAAAAACTATTCAGAACATGCATAGGGAATATATTACTGATTTATTTCATATGTAAACAGAAATTAGAGTTCAATACATGTCATAGATCAAAAATGAGTTCAATACATATCAACTTTAATACAAGTAATGGTTTCAAATCACATTCGATTTTCATAATCTATAAATTTCTTCTATGACTAAAGCTCAAAAAAGGCTGTTGCTGTGTAGGTGTCTTTGAACTAGAGTCTTGCTGTAGCTTCTTGATGAGGAACAATATCATCCCTGATAAAGGCATGCAGTGATTGCAATGGACAACCCATTGATGGCTCGCCTTCTCCCTCCTCATATCCTGCGACTTTTACTTGTACTTTTGGTGCCTCTTTCCTCAAATTGGCTATATCATACTCTGGCAGCAATCCAATTGGAATATGGATTGGTGTGATTGAGATCAAGTACCTAATATGTCTCCTTCCCCTTTGCCTTCTTTGCATGCAATTGAGGGTTGGAATGTACAAAGACAAGGCCATTAGAGCTCTTCTGAGTCAACTTGTTGCACTTCTTTGTGTGAATGACTTATTTTTTTTTTAACTTGTGCTCACAATTAGAATTGTTACAAGGCTGGAACAAAATGTAGATGGTAAGAGTTCAAAGATTAGTTGTTGCACCATGCCATGACAAATCTGCAAGGACATGTATGACATTATAAGGATTTTGGTAAACTTAAAATTGAGTAAACAGTAAATTGAAATTAAGCATATATGTTTTCTAACCTGGCTATAGAGTGTCTCCCCTACAAATGCATAAAGGTGAAGAAAACAATCTCCTTTCTGCCCCCTTATAAACTTGTAACTCATCATATATAATGTCTTGCAGGTTCTCATTGGGGACCAACCTCTCCATACACCTTCTCATTCACTCAAAATTAAGTGACAACAAAAAGCTGAGGGTTCATATTGTTTGCAACTCCATGAATGCCCATGGAGTTGTTTGTTCCACCTTGTAATATCCCCTTCTCAAACCTGATCTTTCCAGTGTCCGTTGGCCTTTTCTGGAGACCCGAAGGCTAGTCGGAAGGTAAAATTAGGGTTTCCTATTTTGAAGGATGTCTTTGCTCGGAGTTGGTGGATTCAATGGCGGATTCTTTCTGGGTTTTCAGAGAGCTTCGCAGTGGTATGTTCTTCTTGGCATTCTGAGCATCTTCAGGAATTTACTATTTTTAGTAAATTCTATTTCGGGCAGTAAACAGGTTGGTCTCAGGCAGTTGACTTTTCTCTTCAGCTGATTCAATTGGCGTATTCAGATTCTGGCCTCGGGATGCAGTTTGAGGTGATAAGTTGAATTATTTTAAAGAAGTTATGTTTAATGTTATATTTTAACATTGACCCTTGGCCTAGCAACTTTACTTTAAGTTGTTTTTAAAAGAGGTTCTTTATAAGTGGACGCCAACTTCAATGAAGGAATAATTTAATAATTAAAAGTCAAAAATTGCAGCTTGAAGGAAAGGACGCCATTGGTTGAAGGATTAGGGTTTGACTCTTAAGAGAAGGTTAGGGTTTCGAGAAGAGTCAACCGAAAATTATAAAAGGAAGACTTTGATCCTCAGTTCATTATCTTTTGTCTACAGTATTGTTATGCTGCCGGTTTGGCTCTAGAATTGCTTCGAGGAATGAAGGCCTCCTAGCTCGGGCATTGCTTCTTGCTTGCAACACAGCAACTAGTGGTGATTTAGTATAGTTTTGTGAGTTTCATTGGATTTTGTGCATTGTAATCAGCATTGTGGCTAATTAGTTTATGATTTTGCATATTAGAGGTTTCCAGATATTGCATTTTAGCTACAGCAGATTTGTGTTTTAATTCGTAAATCAGAAAATATCAAAAAGATTGTTCTGGGTATTGTTTCATTCATTTTGTCTAGGCAAGGCGCTCCTTTGTGCCAAGTTATAGATTTTTTAAAGCAGCACCTGATTTTTAAATGTAAATCACCGCTCTTGCTGGGTCGTACCACCTTGAGATGCATTGAAATTCGTGCATTAAATATAGAGGAACTTTGGGTCAGTTTTCAGTGTCCTGTCTTGGTCGCCATTCCATTAGATTCATATTGTATTTCGTGTGGAGGCATTTGGCTAAGTTTTGAGCAAGTTGTGAGTGGATTTGTGAAGTACAGTGCTGTTCGTGCACACGGAAATCTGGACTGTCATAAATCAGAATTTGAGGTTGGTCTATTTAGTGCACTTTCGGATCTAATCTTTATTATTTAGTGAAGGAAGTTCAATACATATTATTGCAGCTCGATTTATATGTTGATTCACATTTCTAGCAAGATATTATCCTTCATATTGTAAACTGGCAGTAGTACTGACAGTATGATTATTCTTGCTCATCATAATTTGTAATGTTCAGCTTTTCGCTCAGTATTTGCCATTGTATTTAATTTACCTCCGCCCTATGGTAGCTACTTCCCCACTCTGGGTTAGCAAGCACATTCTGGGCGTTGAGTACTTTCAGCATTTCAGTATTTCTTTCAAGTAGTGTACTTTGTAACACTCCGCCATATGGTCGCCTCAACTCCATCCTGGATTGGGTAGCACATACTTGGTGTCGAGTTCCCTTCCAGTACTTAGTGTAGAAGACCCTCTGACCATATGCTCGCCATCATCGGCGCCATTCTTGGTTAGAGTTCTTGCATAAGCAATTTGATTTAGATCCTTTGACCAATGCTCACACCTTGCCCACATCGGGATCCTGGTGTACATTCTGGTTAGAGTTGCTTTAGCATGTTTTGGGTTTAACTGCTAACCTTAACGGGTGCATTGGTTTGTAATTGGTAATTTGAAAAAACGAAAAAAGTTGGCTCGGAATATTTCAGTGGTATCAAAGCCAAGACCTTGCCATCCTGTGAACAAACTGTCTATGAGTGACAGAGAAAAGAGGTACATTGCAAGGGAAGACAAGAAGTTTGGAAAACAGTTCCAGCCCTATCAGGCTTGAGAAGGTCAGACAGCTTCAGAGGTTTTGAGGGTTCATTGGGAGTCTTCTCAAGAAACAGACATGGCAGAAGGTGAGAGATCAGTTGGGGGTAACGAGAGGGTTACCAGCAACAGAGATGATAGTGGAAAAGGCAGAGAGAGATCCATCAGTCCGGGACAGAGATTTGAAAGGAAGATGGATGCCTTAATGGATATGGTTTCACTCATGATGGGGAAAGTGGGCCAAAACACCATTCCACAGAACAACACTGGGCATAGAGGAGAGCACAGTGCTTCCAACCAGCATGATGGACATGCTGCTCAGCATACTTCAAACAACACTTATGTCTCAGCCAGGCCATTCAAACCCACCTTCTTAGCACCTGTTAACACGCAGCCAGATCTTGAAGAGAATGCTTCATTCGTGGAGCAATTGTGACTTGGCCATGCAGAGTATGATTCTCTCCCTGGCGACATCAAGATGGATATGTCCTACAATGACTTTATGGATCATAAAAGGAAAAATAAAGGACAAGGGAGACATTATGATCAAAGAAGACCATCAACTCAAGGAGACTTGTACCAAGCTGTCAACAAGGTTACACTTCCACACTTTGACGGGAGTGATAACAGCTCAGCTCGAGCTTGGATACAGAAGCTGGATAACTACCTAGCTCTTAGACCCATGGCAGAAGAAGAGGCGATCAAGTTCGCTACGCTACACCTTGATGGGGTGGCGCACGAGTGGTGGTACCATGGCCTAGTTACTTTGGGTCATCGGTCAATCACAACTTATGATGAGTTCACCACTAGGCTCATCGAGAGGTTTGAGAAAAAGGACCCTGAAATACATTTCAGAGAACTTGCACAGTTGAGGCAGTATGGCACAATTGATGCCTACATAGCTGAGTTTCAGAGACTCTCAGTCATGGTTACTGGAATCACGGAGAGGAGATTGGTGATCCTTTTCAGCGAAGGTTTAACGGAACCACTCAAAGGTTGGATTAAAGCCTTTGATCCACCAACCCTCCAGGAGGCCATGAAGAAGGCAAGAAATATGGAGTGGGCTGCTCCTAAGGCAAAGTTTCAATCCAATTCCCCCTTTCAGAAAAGGGATAAAGGGAAAAGACCTCAACATAGACCTCCTTTGAGACCTCAGCATAAGGAGTTCAAACATCATAATCCCCATGTCACAAGATTGGATCCGGAGACCTTGAACGAACTCAGAAGAAAGGGGTTGTGTTTCCGGTGTAGGGAAAAATGGTCTCAAGATCATGTTTGCCCTAAGGGAGTTAAATTTAATCAGATTGAGTATTATTCAGCTGGTGAAAATAATTCTGATTTTTCAGACCAGCAATCTGATTTTGAAGATAGTGAAGTAGAAAGAGCTCTAGAAGAGTCCGAAGATGAGAAGGAAAGTGGAGGAGTCTTGGCTCAACTTTCGAGCTTCCAAAGAAACGAATCCTTCAAGGTTCGAGGGATGATCAAAGGGTAGCGAATCGTGGCTTTGATCGACACTGGAGCAACACATAACTTCATTGATGAAGTTGTGGTGGCAAAGAAGGGGCTGCAAACAGAGGAGTTTGAAGGCTTCAAGGTCATGGTTGCCGATGGATTCCACATTTCATGCACCAAAAAAATCTCGAACATGACTATGCAATTGGGAAACTACGAAGTCAAGGATGACTTCTATGTAGTCCACATTGGAGATACTGATGCCGTTCTAGGCATTCAATGGCTGCGTTCACTTGGGGAGATCTCCTTGAATCTGCAAACTATGGAGCTCAAGTTTCAATCCGATGGGAAGAGGATAGTGCTAAGAGGAATGTCCAATGGGGGCCCTCGGGTTGTGTCATTCAAAAGAATGGCAAGGCTGATCCGTCACGATCAAGCTGAGTGGGTTGCAGAGTGCATGATCCTTCCTGCTAGTCCGGTTGAGACTAAAAGAGACTATCCTCCTGATGTTCAGTCTCTACTCACAAAGAAGAGCAAAGTCTTTGCTGATTTGCCTCCTGGACCACCACCTGAGCGGGGTTCAGAACACATCATAGAGCTCAAGAAAGGAGCTAAACCGGTAATTACAACTCCATATCGGTACCCCAAGAGGCAAAAGGATGAGATTGAGAAGAACATTCAAGAACTCTTGGAGATGGGTTTCATTTGCCCAAGCAAGAGCCCCTTTGCTTCTGTAGTGGTTCTTGTGAAGAAGAAGGATGGTACTATGCGCATGTGTGTGGACTATCGTGCTTTGAATCAAAGCACCATAAAAAACCGATACCCCATTCCAAGGATAGATGAGCTCATTGACGAGCTACATGGGGCCAAGTTCTTCTCGAAGATCGATTTGAGATCGGGTTACCATCAGATTCGAATGAGAGGATCTGATGTTGAGAAGACAGCTTTCAGATGTCACTATGGCCATTTCGAGTTTCTAGTCATGCCATTTGGGTTGACTAACGCTCCTGCTACCTTCCAGTCTTGCATGAACAGAGTTTTTCAGAATCAGTTAAGGAGGTTTGTGTTGATATTTTTCGATGACCTTTTGATTTACAGCAAGATTTGGGAAGATCATCTCAAGCACTTGGAGGAAGTGCTTAGCATCCTGGAATCTGAGAGTTTGTTCGCAAAAGCATCCAAATGTGAATTTGGAATGGAGGAGTTACTGTACCTTGGCCACATAATTTGTCTGAGGGAGTGAAGGTGGATCCAGAAAAGATCAAGGCAGTAGTTGATTGGCCACCTCCTGAGAACTTGACTCAGTTGAAAGGGTTTTTGGGTCTTTGTGGGTTTTATCGGAGATTTGTAAAAGGCTACTCGCAGAATGCTGCTCCTCTTACTGATCTCACCAAAAAGGGAGCCTTTTGTTGGTCAGAAAAGGCTCAAACTGTTTTTGACAAGTTTAAGATGATCATGAGCTCTTGTCCGGTTCTGGCTATTTCGGATTTTTCCAAGCCTTTCGAGCTGCAATGTGATGCGTCCGGTGAAGGAGTTGGGGCTGTCCTGATGCAAGACAAACATCCTATTGTGTTTGAGAGTAGAGAACTGAGGGGTGTTGAAAAAACATACTCTATCTATGACAAGGAAATGCTTGCCATTATGCATGCATTAGCCAAGTTTAGGCAGTACTTGGTGGGGAACAAGTTCGTGGTCAAGACTGACCACAATAGCCTCAAACACTTCATGCATCAGAAGGACCTGAACGAGAGGCAACAAAAGTGGGCGAGCGAGTAAGCTTCAAGCTTACGACTTTGACATTGAATATGTCAAAGGAAAAAATAATGTCGTGGCTGATGCTCTGTCCAGGAGACCCCATCTTAGCTCATTGTGTGAGCTAACTGCGGATTGGAGGGATATGTTGCTTGCTGATTATGCCAAAAATCAGTTTGCAACCAGCATTATTGAGGGTACTTTTCATGATGAAAGGTACAAGGTGATTGAGGGGTTGATACACTATAAGGGGAGAATCTTTCTGGTGGCTGATTCTAAGCTTAAGAAGAAGATTCTTTTGACGTTTCATGACATTCCGGTTGCTGGTCACCAAGGATTTTTCAAGACATATAGGCAAATCCGAGAAAGATTTTCTTGGAAAGGATTGAAAGGAGAAGTACAACGCTACATTCAGGAGTGTCCTGTTTGTCAAATGAATAAGAATGAGCATACATTACTAGCTGGTTTGCTGCAACCACTCCCTATTCCCAATCAAAAATGGGAAAGCATCTCGATGAATTTCATCACAGGGTTGCCCAAGGCCCAAGGGAAGGATTGTATTTATGTGGTAGTGGATAGGCTAACCAAATTTGCTCACTTCTTCGCCATTACCAGTTCTTTTTCAGCAGCCCAAGTTGCAGATCTGTTTTTTCATGAGGTGTTTAGGCTGCATGGGTTGCCAAAAAACATTGTGAGTGATAGGGACAACAAGTTCCTAAGCACTTTTTGGCAAGAGGTCTTTAGAATGAGTGGTACTGTGCTCACTCCAAGCACTAGTTATCACCCCCAAACAGATGGACAGACGGAAATAGTGAACAAGTGCTTGGAAGGCTACTTGAGAAACTATGTGTCAGAGTAGCAAAGAGCGTGGGTTAAGTGGCTTCACATAGAGGAGTACTGTTATAATTCTTCCTTTCATATGTCGATTAAGATGTCTCCTTTCTTGGCTCTTTATGGGTATGAAGCACCTAGCTTTGCCGATTTGGTGTTTGGTGATAGCAAAGCACCTCAAGCCAAAGACTTACTGCAGCAGAGTCAAGACATCATGAAATCGTTGAAGAACAATCTGCAGATTGCACAGAATCAGCAGAAGATGTATGCTGATCAGAGGCGTATTGAGCGTTCTTTTGAGGTTGGAGATATGGTCTATCTCCGACTACAGCCGTACAGACAGTCTACTCTCAAGAAGAGTGGAGCTGAGAAGCTCAAACCTCGCTTCTACGGGCCATTCGGGGTCATCAGAAAAGTTGGAGCAGTAGTTTATGAGTTAGAGCTACCTTCTGATAGTAGAGTACAAAATGTCTTCCACGTGTCTCGCCTCAAGAAGGCACTTGGACATAATGTGGTTGCTTCATCACAGTTGCCACCTTTGGATGAAGAAGGACAGTTGGTCCTAATTTCAGAGGAGATACTTGATTTCAGAGAACGTTCTTTGAGGAAAAGAACCATCAGAGAATTCTTGGTGAAGTGGAAGAACCTGCCTATGGAGGATGCGACTTGGGAAAATGATGAGATTTTGCAGCATCCTGGTTTGCGATTGCTTGAGGACAAGCAATCTTGGGGAGGGCGGATTGTAATGTCCCCTTCTCAAACCTGATCTTTCCAGTGTCCGTTGGCCTTTTCCGGAGACCCGAAGGCTAGTCGGAAGGTAAAATTAGGGTTTCCTATTTTGAAGGATGTCTTTGCTTCGAGTTGGTGGATTCAATGGCGGATTCTTTCTGGGTTTTCAGAGAGCTTCGTAGTGGTATGTTCTTCTTGGCATTCTGAGCATCTTTAGGAATTTACTATTTTTAGTAAATTCTATTTCGGGCAGTAAACAAGTTGGTCTCAGGCAGTTGACTTTTCTCTTCAGCTGATTCAATTGGCGTATTCAGATTCTAGCCTCGGGATGCAGTTTGAGGTGATAAGTTGAATTATTTTAAAGAAGTTATGTTTAATGTTATATTTTAACATTGACCCTTGGCCTAGCAACTTTACTTTAAGTTGTTTTTAAAAGAGGTTCTTTATAAGTGGACGCCAACTTCAATGAAGGAATAATTTAATAATTAAAAGTCAAAAATTGCAGCTTGAAGGAAAGGACGCCATTGGTTGAAGGATTAGGGTTTGACTCTTAAGAGAAGGTTAGGGTTTCGAGAAGAGTCAACCGAAAATTATAAAAGGAAGACTTTGATCCTCAATTCATTATCTTTTGTCTACAGTATTGTTATGCTGCCGGTTTGGCTCTGGAATTGCTTCGAAGAATGAAGGCCTCCTAGCTCGGGCATTGCTTCTTGCTTGCAACACAGCAACTAGTGGTGATTTAGTATAGTTTTGTGAGTTTCATTGGATTTTGTGCATTGTAATCAGCATTGTGGCTAATTATTTTCTGATTTTGCATATTAGAGGTTTCCAGATATTGCATTTTAGCTACAACAGATTTGTGTTTTAATTCGTAAATCAGAAAATATCAAAAAGATTGTTCTGGGTATCGTTTCATTCATTTTGTCTAGGCAAGGCCCCCCTTTGTGCCAAGTTATAGATTTTTTAAAGCAGTACCTGATTTTTAAATGTAAATTGCCCCTCTTGCTGGGCCGTACCACCTTGAGATGCATTGAAATTCGTGCATTAAATATAGAGGAACTTTGGGTCAGTTTTCAGTGTCCTGTCTTGGTCGCCATTCCATTAGATTCATATTGTATTTCGTGTGGAGGCATTTGGCTAAGTTTTGAGCAAGTTGTGAGTGGATTTGTGAAGTACAGGGCTGCTGTTCGTGCACACGGAAATCTGGACTGTCATAAATCAGAATTTGAGGTTGGTCTGTTTAGTGCACTTTCGGATCTAATCTTTATTATTTAGTGAAGGAAGTTCAATACATATTATTGCAGCTCGATTTATATGTTGATTCACATTTCTAGCAAGATATTATCCTTCATATTGTAAACTGGCAGTAGTACTGACAGTATGATTATTCTTGCTCATCATAATTTGTAATGTTCAACTTTTCGCTCAGTATTTGCTATTGTATTTAATTTACCTCCGCCCTATGGTAGCTACTTCCCCACTCTGGGTTAGCAAGCACATTTTGGGTGTTGAGTACTTTCAGCATTTCAGTATTTCTTTCAAGCAGTGTACTTTGTAACACTCCGCCATATGGTCGCCTCAACTCCATCCTGGATTGGGTAGCACATACTTGGTGTCGAGTTCCCTTCCAGTACTTAGTGTAGAAGACCCTCTGACCATATGCTCGCCATCATCGGCGCCATTCTTGGTTAGAGTTCTTGCATAAGCAATTTGATTTAGATCCTTTGACCAATGCTCACACCTTGCCCACATCGGGATCCTGGTGTACATTCTGGTTAGAGTTGCTTCAGCACGTTTTGGGTTTAACTGCTAACCCTAACGGGTGCATTGGTTTGTAATTGGTAATTTGAAAAAACGAAAAAAGTTGGCTCGGAATATTTCACACCTCTAATCCATCATATGCTAGATGGGTTCATATTTGTTTCTATCGGAGACATGTGTTCTAATGCCATTAAATAACCTTTAGGGTTCATATAGTAGGCAACACCATGAATGTCCATGTAGTTGCTTGTTCCATCTCAAATCCATAATATGCTAGATGGGTTCATATTTGTTTCTATTGGACACATGTATTCTAATGCCATGAAACAACATTTAGTTGCTATGTAACAAGTTCTATGTTAACCTTTAGTTGCTATGTAACAAGTTCTATGTTCTTGTGCAATAGTCCTATTTCAGAATGGTCTTTAGTTGATGTTTAACAAGTTCTATGCTGTTTTGTAATAGTTCCCAATTGCTACACAATAGTTTTCAGTTGCTGTGTAACAAGTTTTAGTTGTTGCACAACAAGTCTGTTTCAGACAATGTTGAAGTCCTCAGTTTGTAGAAGCTATTCTTTGGGATTTTAATAGTTATGGTTTTTGGTTGAAGAGCATCTAAGCATCAACTCTTCAAGAGATGATGCTTAGATTGTTGTAATATTTTTGATTTTTATACACAAGGGAGTGGATTCCCAGTCCACAATTAATGTATCAAATATAAAAATTACAATTTTTTTTTTTTGATTGAAAACTTATCTTTAGCATCTATTCCACATTCTTGGCAAATGTATGAGAAAAAATGGTCTTCACGATTCTCTTCACTTCAACATTCTTGCAATAAGGACTTTGCAATTACTTTTTGTTCACAAACACATGCGTAAGGTTGGGCAATGTGGCTGCAGTACTCTGAAGGTGATGAAATTTGTCACAAACGAAGTGGTTCTTGAACTCACAAGCGACTTGCCATTAGTGTGCTCGCTCACGAGATTCAAGACCCATGTGTGGTTGTAGATGTATTTTGAGCAATTCAAGTGCATCTTCAACCACATTTTTCACCTAACTAGGTTTCTCGATATTCTCAAGGAGTTCAATAAGTGGGCAATAGAAGGGATTCAAAACAAAGTAGGGTGTCTTCTCTCTAGCATTTTACTAGTTGATACATATGCAACTGCATTGTCCATCACTATTTGGACAATGTTCTCCACCTCCTCCTCTATTAGCACCTCATTTGACAAGTTGCACAAGCTTGACATTTTTTACTTTATTGAGGCATCAATCGATTTCAAGATCACTAATTGTCCTTTGAAATCCATGAGGGAGTTAACTATAGTTTGGTTCTTGCCATTTGTCAACGCATTAGGTAAATTGTTGCAGCCCTTACTTTCATCTACTAGCAGGTTTGTGTTATTGATTGCATTAATGGCCCACTCAACTTATAACAAGTTGGTACCTTGAACCCATCACTTGCCACGGTCAATGCACTGATCAACGGTTCACAATAAGGATGTCACAACATTAAATGGAATGTTGTAGTACCAAAAACTGGCACATGCCAACTTGGCCGTACGTTGTAATTCCCTACTCCGCCCAGTACCTTCCAATGAAGGTTGTGCACTGTGAGTGCTATGAGGAGCAAAAAACTGCAATAACAAATATGCATGTTGTCTAATCACTGTAATCATGGTTCAATGGAAGAAGCAAAGGCCCATATATTTACTGTTGAACCTATAGAACTTATACTTGCCAATGCTTTTGTCCTCCTCTTTTTCTTTGCTTTCTTTTGATCATAAGATGCAAGCCAAGCTTTCACCTCCTTGTCAATCTCGTAAACTGGTTGTGTACAGGGCTCTACATCTCGAAAACATATTTGTGCAAGGTGATATTTGAAGCAATTTATGCCTGTCCCATAATAGTTTTAGTTTACTTGGCCATACAATATACTTGTTGTCACATGTTTCCAAGTAGGGTTCCTAGGCTTGTGGCCACCTCTTCTACTTGTGGATGCCATTTTCTTTTTGGAAAAAAAAAATTAACCTTAGAAAAACAGAAAAAAAGAAAAAAAATCAAACAAAAACCTAGCAACAGTAAATGTTTTGTAAAAAAAATAAAACTAATTACTAAAAATCCCTAAGAGTAAATAAAATAAAACAAAAACAAAACATAAAACCTTTGCATCTTATGAAAAATGCCTTGAAAATAAAACAATAAGCAAAAACAAAATATATCGTTGAAAATTTGCTACTAGGAGCTGAATAAGAGCTTATAAATGAGCATTCAACTGCTTGCAAACTCTTTTGCCATCACTACATAAAAAATAGTAAATAATTGTGCAAAATGTGAACTTTTTTGACCAGATGGTATTATGTATGCATGCCCAAGCTTTTTTGATGAAATTGTGAGATTTTTCCTAGTAATCGACAAATTATCCGTGAGTCGTAGGCGTGTTTTTTATAAAACTTGGGGTTGAGTTATTTCATAGGTAACTAATGGGCCGTTTTTGTCTTATGAGTTATTTGCAAGTTTTTCATCTATGCTATGTGACACCTTTAGGATCAACATCCCACCATGCAATTGAAGTTTTTCGATTACTTAGTTGATCTAGAAGTTGCAAGACACTATGCATGGTTCACTAATTTTTCTGCTTGTCAAGAGGTAAGCCTATTCCTCTTGACCAACTATGTAAATTTGTATGTGGACCAATTCCATTATATGGAAAATGAATTAATAACTTGTGAAAGGAGGTGGGTGGCAGGCATTTTCAACTCCATTGCATCTTTTCCATGCCATGTCTACCATCCAGTGGGGTTGTATTGAACTTATGTAGCTCAATCTGCCCTTGCCTTTGGTTTGGTAAATGTTGGACCCTTGAAGATTGACAAAGGTGATACGCTATGTTCAAAGTAAAGTTGCCTTGTCAATGTTATACATCTTTTGAAGGGCCTTCATAAACCCTTGCTTGACCTCTTCATCATCACAAGCAAGCATTCTTCCAACCATTTATGCATATTGTTTGAGATTTAGAGCATAAGCTGCCATATGAAGCGAGGTGTTAATAGCGTTTTATCACTGCTGTCATGTCCCCAATTTGGGGCCCTTTCCATTTGGTAGGAAAAATAAAGCATTTTTAAATGCTAATATAGTAATAATAATATAATATTAGAAATAATAATAATAAATAATAAATTTAAATTATTGATAAAATAACATTTAAATTTATATAAATCTATTTGGGCCGACCTGCTTTTGGAGGCTTATTCTTCAGTATTTATATGGGCTCATGGGTTGTCTGGGATCAGGACGGAATCAGGCATGGACAATTGACAACGTAGCTTGTTGACCTCTGGAGGACGTAGTTTGGCTAGTGGGTTCATGCTAGGTTTCATATTTCCGCTATCACAGGCTCATCACAGGATTTGCTTGTCTCAGGATCGGTGGTAGCCTATTCTCATTCATCCTACATCCTCACGGGACTCTCTCGATCGGGATACTCTGACGGGGAAGCACACGACATCTCCAGGCTTCAGGTAGTCTGATATCTCTTCTGCCATCCAGGCAGAGCCTTCGGCTCTGGCCGGCAAATTCAGAGAAGTTCGTTGTCATCACAAGCCGAGCTCACCGTTGGACAATTATTGAATTCACATTTGTCATCATTCGCATAGAATGTCATCACTAAGCTTGAAGTTTATCGTTGGAGGAGTCGCGCCTATCTGTAGGTTGCAATTGGAGTTTACAGGCGGTTGGCACTAAGGTAGATTGTATTCCTGTGAAAGCATACCAACCTACTCTGGAGCGACATAGCCGCAGATCATCGTCACCCGAGAAGTTATTGGCAAGTTGGTGACTACGGGTCATCTTTGGATATCACAGGAAGGAGTTGCGTTTATATTTCGCAAAGTCATGATTGGGAAACTTACGGGCGTGATCATCGCACAGAATCAGAATTCATCAGTTTTGGTTGGGACTTCCAATCCGACATCAATTTCCTGGAGATCACGATAAAGGCATCTATGCATGCAATTTTCTCCAGGTCTCCGATTCCCTTAGTCAATATCATTTCGGGAGGCAATTTCGTGCTGATGTTATCCACAACCATCATGAATATGAGCTGGAATAGCGACGGGTGCACCATTTGAAGGGTTCTCTGTAATTCTGTATGCGCCTTTAGACATTGTGCTTAACAGAATTTTACTTTTGAATTGAATACAAAATAAGATTATTGTATGTGTTATGATGACATTTATGAATGGGTAAAAATATTGCAAACAATTGTTGTGGTTTCGTTACTTTGAAAATCTGTTAGTTCTTCGGTTTGCACTAGGTGTGTTTCAAGTGCATCACAATGGGCTTGATATGCTCCTCATGTAATCTTAAATCAAGATCCTTGCTATGGATTTCTTGCATCATCTACCCAAGCATGCTGTCAGATGTCTCGTAAATCTATCTAAGACTTGGAGAGGTTGCATCAACATATCTAATGACCCACACAACAAGTGAGATGAAGTAGCAAACATATTTGCAAATAAAAGTTTGAAAAAAGAATGACTCAATTAATAAGGTCTAATACCCAAAGTTTTCAACTGTTGAGCAACAAGTCTTTACTATGTAACAAGGGAATGCTAATACAAAAAATGAAATAAAATTTACAAGTTACAAACATTAATAAATAAATAATGTAATAATTTAATAACAAAGTTAGAAATCTTTGGAGCACCAATCATTATGAAGGATCTTTTGCTTCACACTTTTTCCCTTTGCTTTGTTCACCTCTAGCCATCTAGTCCACTTTGGATTAAACATCATTAATTTTAGAGCCTCTTGCATTGCAAGCATTGTATCAAACAAAATAAAGTAGTTGGCATGTCTAATATCCACGAGTTTGAGTAATTCTTTCCTCGAAAAAGTCTTCAACAAAGCAAGTGATGTGTGATGGTTCCAAATAAACATCTATATCTCTTGCTATAACTCTCTTCATCCAATATATCTTCATTATGTCTTTCAATGCATTATTCAATCTTGGACACAACATGGTGTCTAATAAATGTACTTGTAAGCCTCCTCCATCATCATGCTAGCTAACTTACACATACATGTTGAATTGGTGACCATCTGTGCAACATTTGATGCCTCAACATCTTCTGTTATCATTCAAAATCTGAAATTGGAAGTTTGGACACTTGTGCTACTATGAGCAATCAACAACTCTAAGAAAATAAGAGCTAGCTACACATGTGACTACGATATTGATAAGTGTTTGAAGTATAATATTGGTCCACCCATCTATGATAATTAAACAACTTGTCAACATCTTCTGTTATCATTCAAAATCTGAAATTGGAAGTTTGCACACTTGTGCTACTACGAGCAATCAACAACTCTAAGAAAATAAGAGCTAGTTACACATGTGACTATGATGTTGATAAGTGTTTGAAGTATAATATTGGTCCACCCTCCTATGATAATTAAACAACTTGTCTTTTACCAAGGTTGCCTCGTGTCTTCCATCAATAAATTCACCTTAGAATACTCTATGAAAGAGGGCGGTGCATAGGTTATGTTCTATTGGGGGCCCTATGAGGGATCAATGCCATTTGTATCTTTCAACATTTGTTTGAAACAGGGAGAATGTGTCACATGAAATGGGATGATATAAGCAAAGAAAAATTTGGCAACCAAATAATCTACTGCTTCTTGTGATCGAACATTCAACATCCCTACAATTTCTTGGACCTCTCACTAGCATTTAGAAATGCCACTACTTGTAATCAAGGATTGCATAGGAGTTTTTGTAGACTCTATTAGCATACCCTTAGATCTTGCTTTGCCCTCCATAAACAATCTATTTACCTTTGCCTTCTTAGCTATAGTTATCACTTATCTTTGGACAAACCTTACCCCTTGTCTTGTAATGACCAAAAGGTGATTAGATATGTTGATGTAGCTCCCTCTGAAATCTTTGTTGCATAAATGATACAACCAAACTCTACTCTCCCTTTGAAATCTTTGTGGTCATCCTTGGGATGGTCAACTATCAAATTGACATTTCTAGGATGTTTTTGGTTGGAGAGTGAGGATAGGGGATGACTTGGGAATATTTTGGATGCATCCCCATGTACTTGAAACATCTCAAGTACAGGGACAACAAGAAAAACCTAGGGAATGTGTTTCTTTGGAACATAAGTCTTGAGTGAATTTTGTGGCAAGGATCTTGACATTTCCTTTAAAGGCTTAAAGGATAGGTAATGTTATAGGGGAATACATTGTTGCTTCTGAATTCATGTAATCTAAACTCTAAAGGTTTGGAATTCATACATTTTTATGAATATAAACAAATTGAAATAAATGAGTGAAGCAATGAGTAACTTTGTATTCATGAAATGTTTTCATCGTATACAAAGAATTTGTAGATTAAAAAGGTAATCAACCAACTACTCAGAATTTCTTTGTGCCTGTTGTGTCTTTTATTTTCCATTTTTCGAAGAAGAGAATACTGTAGCAATATGAAAAGTTTTTATAATTCCACATTTGTTGGGTGTATGCTTGTTATACAATGAGTCTCCTTGGCTTCATTTATGGTGGTTTAATGTAGAGGTCTGAAACATTTTGAGACTATGCAAGTAAAAAGGAATGGTGTTCAATATGATGTCAGTCATAATCATTTTCTAGTGAACCTACTTTAATTTTGAGAAAGGTTTGCAGGTGCTTCTTGGGAATGGAAGGGAACTTTTGTCAGGAATTGTGGTTTTTCTATGGAAGTTGTAACTTTGTTGATGGCTCTTGGACACTGTTTGCACATTTGGTGGATTCGTGGTCTTGCCTTTCAACTTGTAGATGCTGTTCTTTTCCTGAATCTGCGTGTAAGATCAATTATTCCTAGTTTCAATTGAATTTTCAAGGGAAGGATTATAGATTAGTTCAGATTTCTTACTGGTTACATTTCCAGTTTATGATGTAAAATATCTAATTGACAGGCACTTCTAAGTGCAATTTTACGGCGTATCAAGGGATTTATGAGGTTGAGGACAGCAATGAATACTCTTCAAGGAGCATTACCTGATGCAACTCAAGATGAGTTGCGTGCATATGATGACGAATGTGCAATTTGCAAGGCAAGATATCAGTTTGAAATTATGCATATGTTTTTCTTTTGTTAATTGTTTCTTCTGGCTCATTGTTTCAACTTTCATATATACTGTACAAAGAGATTCTTTCTAATATTAGAAAACTGGTAACACAGGAACCTATGGCCAGGGCTAAGAGGCTGCCTTGTGCACATCTTTTCCATCTTCAATGTCTGAGATCCTGGTATGATGATAAGTAGCAATCTTATTATATTGTTATTGCCAAGGATTTTTGTGTCATTATACTGTAATTTCCAAAAGTATAGTAGTTACCAATTATGACAAATGATCAAACAAAGAATTTACTTTTCCATTCAATACTAATATTAATTGTTGTTTTGATCCTGTTCTGCAACAAACCGATATGCTCCTTACATTTTATTAAGTACTAATATGATTTGTATGCTCCTTTTTTTTGATAAATGATAAAATATATTACTTAAGATATCCTGAAGTAGGAGTGTATTAGCAAAATCTCTGGGCAGATTACAAGGAGTCCGAAGAGGAACATATATGGTTGAAGGAATAAAGAAAGAAACATAGAGAAACGGGAACTAAAACTATTAGAACTTGTAGCATAGATTTATCATTCTTTTTTAACAATAGCTGGAATATAGAGATGTGTACTTTTAGAGTCTAGAAATGAGCATGAGAGCAACTGTGCTTTACCATTTGAGGCACAACAGCATTCTACTTATATGCCATTGACATGACAAAATGTCAAAATGGGAAAAACCTGGCAAATTAACAAAAGGATGAAATATTTGTAAAATTACAGAAAATACAACTGGCACTGTTATATCATGCCAAACATAGTGAGTGTAAAGAGAAATAAACGAAAACATAATATTATAGACTATAGTTTGTTCAATTCTGCCCTAATTTGACATAAAAAATTTAAAATAGAAAGATAACAGCAATGGCTGAGGTGTGGTCTATAATTTGTTGATAGCAGCAGTTGTTTGAAAACCCCAACCAGCAGATTTCTTTGCTCACTTGAACTCTGAAATAGTTTGATTCTGGACTGAAAATCTGAAAAATTGGGTGTTAAATTTTGGTTTTTGTCCTAATTTTTCTGTTATTCAGATCCTGTTTTCTTTTTTTGGCTGGCTCAAATTTGCTGTTGAATGAGTGTTCTGCGGCTTAGGTTGTGGTCTTGCTCAACTTCTGGGCATTCATCGCTGACTTAATCTTTGCTGGGCAGTTACAAATTTTAAGAGACATTTCATCCTTATTTTTCTGGGCATTGCATTTGCCATTGATAATGTCGTGAGAGTTTTAAGCCTGCACATTCTTCCAGATGGATGTATTACCCTTGCTTGTCATAAATACTGACTGGCACTTTGACCTCGACTCTGGGTTCTTCAAATCTAACTGTCGCTGGGTCACATAACTAGCAATATTCCTCCCTTACTATTGGACGTCCCTCAAATCACATGGCAGAGCCTATTATTGACAATTCCTATTATACTCAACATGGCTGTTCTGGCTGGCTACTGACAGTTAAAAACTGGGCACAGGATTTGGTGTTAATTGTTAGCTTTCACTGCTGTTACAATTGACTGCTTTCATTCATGCACTTTCTGACAGTCAGCTGCTGTTTATTGGCTTTACCCTTGCTACTATCAATTCTCTGTGGCAGTTCCACTGGCTGGTGGCAGTGAGAATATTCCTAAAACATAGGATCTCAAAAACTGGTGCTGCCCTTCCTTTGACTGTTAGAATTGTCTGAGAGCTGGCTGCTGCTGTCAGACAATTACTAAAGCAGTTGCAAATCTAATTGGAGGCATTGTCCTTTTGCTGGGTGGCAGTTTCTGCCAGGCCTCATTTCATTCTTGCGCCTATCTCTTAATGCTGGCGGAAGATTCATGTGCTAGGTGGTTCTATTATTGGCCTGTCTATTCTAGGCAGATAATTTTCTATAAAAACAAACACGTGTGTGAAAGAAAGAGGAGAGTGTAGAGAGAATTTATTGAAAATCATCCTCCTAAGACAGAAGATGTGAAATGGAGAGATGAATGAATGAAGTTAGTCTGTGAGAACATGATTGCATAGGGTATGTAAGAGAGGTTGAGGAAGGACATAGGTACTCTCCATGGTTATGTTGAAGGGATGTTGATGTTTGTATGTGAGGTCAAGAAGAGATTGTAAGTCCCTGTTTGCTGGACACTGCCTGTGAGGCAAGTAGGTAACCTGGGATTTATTAATAAAGATGGTGTTAATAAGTCAATTGTTATTGCTGAATGTAGGTATTCGTTGATGTGGCTGCTAGTATTAGCTGCTCTTCACTAGGCTCCTGATCCATGACTACATTACTTTGGTTACACTATGACTTTTTCTCTTTGTTAACCGGTTTCCCATGCTTAGTATATGCTGGTGTTTTGATAAGCTGTATCTATTTTTTCCTGCTGTCTAAGCAGATTTTGCTTTCATGTTATACTCTGTTTGCATGGTCTTGCTCTTCTCCCACTCCTGGTATTAGGAAATATATGTAGAATTTTTGTAATTCTCTCTCTTTGCAGTAATATATATATATATATATATTCACCTTATTTTAAAAGATAACAATAAAAGCTTAATAGGATTGATACTTACATAAGAGAGGGTAACCTAGAGCACCCAGTAAATCAGATGTCTGTTTAGATTTCACATATTCATGCATGATATGAAAAATTGATTTGGAATTTTGAGAGCTGTATAAATTATTTCAGCCTATGCTTGTTTATATTTTCCCAACTGTTGCAAGTTGCAGTGCAAAGCTTTGCTTATAACTGATGAACTTTATATGCATAAAACAGTTGTGTACATGTAGATCTGACAAATTTTCTTCTAGATTCATCGGAGTTTTTTTTATTTTTAAAAAAATATGTTTTTAACTTTTCTGCTGAAAATACATTTTAAGTTACAACAATGAAGAAACAAGTATACAAGGCAAAGGATGAGGTGCTATGGTAGAAATTTGAAGTTCAATATGGTTTGTCTTTCTTCATATGATTACAGTGTGATCTTCCAGAAATACTGTTTGTTTAATATTGACTTTTGGTTCCATAGGATTAACTGACGAATATAATTTTCTTTCTAGGAGGTCAGGTAGATGCCAATTTATTATTCGATTGCTTTGATGCAGAGTGTTACGAAATTTTTATCTTTTAACCTTTTTAGAAAGCACTATATGTTCTAAATTGTTAATATCTTCTGATGAAACTCTGATATGTGCTCAGGTTGGACCAAGGCATTGGAGAAACATATTCTTGTCCAACCTGTAGAAGGCCATTGTTTATGGGTGGCTCAAGGACGTCTCCAAATGCTAATGTTGGCCAGCAATTGGTAGAAGGTGAGCAATTAGTCAGGCCTGTAAACACAGGGCCGGATGCATTGTCTCAAACTCTGTCTGAAAATACCTTACCGGCAAGCCCATTTTCAACCGAACGGTGGAATTCTACTGGCATTGGCATGTTCAGGTTTGTGTGAACTTTGTATCTGGATATAATTCATAAATCTAGACTTTCCTTCCAATTCATAATACTCCAATTCTTTAATTTTTCATTTATTTAATAATTTTCATCTGTGAGAAAAACTACATTTTTATTTAGCAGTATATTTCAAATAGTTTTCTTATTGAAATTGTATGATTTCTGTTAGTGCATTTAGAGAATAGACATTATTGCCACCAGGAAAGCCACACTCAACCAATTGTACAAGTAAAATGACCAGATTACAAACCTTTGGAAGAAAACTAGAAAGAAAAATGATTGCCAAGGAAAAAGGATAAATGTAATTTCTATTTCTTTATAGGTGTTGATGAAAAAATTGTTGTTGTTTTAATCAGAAATGCAAATTAACAAAAAATTCAACACAGTGAACAAAGAACACATAGTTTATCCTGGGAAAACCCTCCTTGAGGGAGAAAAACCCAGCCAAAATATCTCTCTTATATATTGAATTTAAAGGAGCAGAAATCTGCTTACAATCTTGGCCACACACAAGGCCAATATAATGCAATAAATAATCGCACCTCACTTAGATGCAAATACACAATTATATGATCTCTCCTTAATGTCGATCTGCTTTATGCAATAATATGATCTGCTGTAGATACACGAACTCCTTGATAAGTGCAAATGTCTCTTTACAATAAAATCAATAATCAAATGAATAAGCATCTCCTTCCATACATACAAAGTAAGGTGGCTCTTCACAAGCAAGGCGACTCTTCACAAGGGTCGGCCTCATTCAAGAACCAAGATGACTTCATCTTGGGTCAGCCTTTAAAATAATATTTATATATCATTTATTATTTCGATTTTGAGAGAAGGATATCTCCCATAGCTAAAACATCAACACTCCCTCTTAGCTAGGGAGGTATGCTTCCAGATATCCATGTCATGGAGTCTCTTAACATGACATCCAAAATGGCTACACCCATTTGAGAAAAAAAGGTTCATCACGGAGTCTTTCAATGTGATATCATCATGGAGTCACTCAACATGACGTCTACCATAGCTACTCCCATGTGTGGAAAGAAACATATGCACAAGTGTCCATCACAGAGTCTCTCAACGTGATGTCGTCATGGAGTCTCTCAACATGACGTCCACCATGGCTACTCCCATGTGTGCAAAAACACAAGTACAAAGGGTTCATCACGAAGTCTCTCAATGTGATGTCGTCATGGAGTCTCTCAACATGACGTCCACCATGGCTACTCCCATGTGTAGAAAGAACCACATCTCCGTCTCAGAGATGGACAAGGGCTCACATCTCATATTTCTCCGTCTCAAAGAAATATACACTATAAGGGCTTTCACCTCATATTTCTCTGTCTCAGAGAAATATACACTAATAAGGGCTTTCACCTCATACTTCTCCGTCACAAAGAAATATACATTACAATAGATCTTAATGATGATGTGACTCCCTCTGAAGCTCCAAGTACTTGCATCAACCTCTTGACCTCCTCGTCCAAGGTTGGCTCTGATGAATTGTCAAACTCCCTTTGAATGTCAATTCCTCCTCTTCGAAGAAAAGTCTCCAGTTATGTGCCACCAACTCAGTCCCATGGCAGCAAGCTATGTCTTCGTGTTTATTCATTTCTTCAACCTGCGTGTTTCCTCACAAGATGCAGCAAGCTCTTCCTCCCTTGAATTCCTTATACAATCTCTCATCATCCTTTTGCTCCTTGATCCGTCCTAGAAGCATTTTAGAGAGATTAATAATAGTTCAAAACTATCCCGAAGAGAAATATCAATGCTAGAAGCATACATGATTCACTATTCCCAATGTTATTGCATGAATTATTATTAACTATAAAATTCATGATCATTATTCAAACATAAAATACTTCTCTTTATGTTGGTCAATAGATGTAGTCAGGTGCTTGTCTTGCAGTCTCTTCTCAGCTGTTAAATGTAAATGATAGAGTTCCCTGAAATCTTTGAAGCCTCAAATGTATATACCATAGGTAAATTTCCAAACTTTGCACCAATGCACAAAAGCTCATATGACTTGAAGAATGAACACTGTTTTTCAGACCTGAGCATTCCATTAAACTCATATCCCATACAACACAAGAATGAGAGGAGATAACATAGAACCTACACACTGACTTCAGCAAGAACCAAAACATAACTCCATTACAGCCCGCATAGATCTTCAAAACAATGTCAAGAAACCAAAGTACCATCGCATCCACTCACACCAACAACAGCTTGTGATTTTCCATATACAACCACACCACAATCATATACTTTCGGATTTGTTCTCATAGTGATAACTAAATCCGACTTGCTTCCTTAAGATGCAATTCCTCCTAATATCTCTCTATTGTTTTGTTGCTCCAATATTATAACAATAATCTATCACAGCTGAAGCTTCAAATATTTAACTCCTTGAAAGAACCTGAAGCTTAAAAATAAAATCAAATTCCTCCACACCTGGAAGTGGTCTTAAATCTGCAATTGCTTCTGATTGAATTTCCCCTGAACCTGCTTTGATACCATGTTGTTTTAATCAGAAATGCAAATTAACAGAAAATTCAACACAGTGAACAAAGAAAACAAAATTTATCCTGGGAAAACCCTCCTTCTCGAGGGAGAAAAACCCAACCAAAATATCTCTCTTATATATTGAATTTAAAGGAGCAGAAATCTGCTTACAATCTTGGCCACACACAAGGCCAATATAATGCAATAAATAATCGCACCTCACTTAGATGCAAATACACAATTATATGATCTCTCCTTAATGTCGATCTGCTTTATGCAAAAATATGATTTGCTGTAGATGCACGAACTCCTTGATAAGTGCGAATGTCTCTTTAGAATAAAATCGATAATCAAATGAATGAGCATCTCTTTCCATATATACAAAGTAAGGTGGCTCTTCACAAGGGTCGGCCTCATTCAAGAACCAAGGCAACTTTTCATCTTGGGTCGGCCTTTAAAATAATATTTATATATGATTTATTATTTTGATTTTGAGAGAAGGATATCTCCCGCAGCTAAAACATCAACAAAAATTACCTCGATTTTGTCCACTAATGCACAACACAATATTGAAGTAAGTTTTTCATCAATACCTATAAAGAAATTACATTTATTGTTTATCCTTGGCAATATTTTTTTTTTCTATTTTTTTTCCAAAGTTTTGTGTCATGCCCCCTTGCCACTAGTAACAGATTGCAGCCCCCTTTTATGGTCTAGAAAATTATATTAAAGCAATATTGTAATATTTAATGGTCATCTTAGTTGTTAGTTTACTTTCAGTTTAACTTAGATTGCATTCAGTTAGTTTTAGCAACTTTCTGTTTTTGCTTTAAGTTTAGTTTATGATTGTTTCTTTTTAGAAACATCGTCTTGTGATTTATTATATAAGGAGTATTCCTCTCCTTTGTTCAATATGACAATCAATTACCATTTCATGGTATCAGAGCAGAGGTTATTTTTTGGCGATTTTTTTTGTGCAATAAAATTTGTGGTTTTTTACCTAAGAAATTTTTGGAAATTTTTTAGAAGTTTTGGCTCAATTTTTTTAATAAAAATCATTGGTTTTCTCGATTGTTAAAAATCACAAGGATTTTTTTTTGAGCATTGAGGGTTTGTTTGCTATTTGAAAATTGCGGTTTTTTTCTTTCTAAAATTTGTGAGATTTTTTGCAAAGAAAAATGCGAGGGTTTTTTGCCTTTTTTTTGCAGATTTCTTTGAAGGAAAAATCGTGGATATGTTTTTGAAAAAAATTGTGAGGGTTTACTATGAAAAATGCAGAAATTTTAAGCATTTAAAAATTGTGAAAATTCTTTTTTGTTGAAGAAAATTGTGTTTTGTTTTGATTTCAAGGGTTTTTTACATGTCTTCTACCACTCGTGACTTGTTTCTGGGCATTATTTCTTCACACCCGTCTACATTTCTCTCGTGTGACTTGTTAAAATCCTGGCAATTTTTCTAAGTTTCAGGGCTTTGTTGTTAGAGTTATCATGTATTAGAGAATAATTAATTAATCTTTAATTATTTATTATTTTAATTCTCATGCACTTAAGCTAAACTTAGGTTTTCTTTATTAGTTAACTCAATGCTTTATTTATGTTAACTACAAAGCTAATATTAGATCAATCCGTCTCATCACACAGGATGTCAACACTTGTCATGATCTAATCCTTTTTTCATTAGGGTTGCTTTTATAAAACATTCATTCTCTCTTGTATTATTCATTCTGTAAGTATTTTCTTTTTGAGTAGCAAATCTTTGTTTTGCAAAGCTCTTGACTAGGTGTTTTGTTCGTCGTTTGATCCTGTGTCTCGTGTTATTCACAAATCTAACATTTGTTGCACGCATTTTCTGGGTGCATCTCTGCTAAAATCGTGGTTGCTTATATTTGCGATTTCCAGCCAGCCTGTGAGAGACATTTTTTGTATTTTCTTTGATGAATTTTTCAAAAAATTTGTGGGTTTGCATTTGCAAGTTTTTTGACACTTTTTTTTTTTGAAAAAAATTGTGCCCATTTTTTGATGGATCTTTTGAAAAATTTGTCTGTTCAACAACTTGCGGCTAGGGTTTCTGGGCGAGTTTGCATTTTTGATTATTTTTTGTCAAAAATCATGTGCTTGTTCTACTGAATATCGTGGGGTTTTGATGGGTTTTTTCAAAAATTTGTGGCTGAAGTTGAAGAATTTCATTTTTTTCTTATTTTTGGACAAAATCATGGATTTTTGAGCCTCTGATTTTGACACTTTTTTACAAAATCATGGGATTTGTGCTAGTTGATTGCTTCGGGATTCGTGCCAAATGATTACCTCATTTTTTTGAACCTTTGGAAAATGGGAGGGATGGCGTCTTTGACCAACATCATGTTGGAAAGTAGTTAGAGATTCAATGAGCATTCAAAGCAGGAGTCTACTCTTTATGCATTCATGGCCAAAAGACCAGTAGATCATGTCAAATCATCTGCATGGTACATTGATTTTGGAGCCTCTCGGCATTTCACTCATAGGAGAGATTGGCTCACGGAGTGTAAGGTTTTCTCCGATTTCGACATCTTTGGTGGTGGCGAAGAGTATATAGTTGTTGGCAAGGGAAACGTTCAGACCACATATGGTGGGAGAAATCTAATACTTCTCAATGTATACTATGTTCTAGGCATGGAGCTCAATCTGCTCTTGGTGAATCAGATTATGTGACACTGTCCGAAGTTGGACATCATCTTCAGTTCACACAAGTGCCACATTGTTGATAAGGAAAAACTGTTGTAGTTGGGCTCGAAGATCATGGTTTGTATTGGCTAGTTGACATTGGAGAGTCTTGGGAGCATGTAATGGTTGTGAAGAGTTCCTCCATCAGCACTCTTTGGCATCAACAGTATGGGCATCTCAATATAGCCTACCTCTCTCAGTTGGGTTGAGAGTATTTGGTTGAAGGCTTACCTGAGATTTAGCAACAGACACATGGTGTATGCAGAGCTTGTGTAATGTCCCCTTCTCGGTAGTAGTCTCATCTATTGATTGTTAGCCTATCCCGAAAGTTCGTAGGCTTGTCAGAAGTGCTAATTAGGGTTTCCTATTTTGAGGAGGTTTCTTTTGTGCTTTCAGGGATTTGCATGCAGTTGTTTTGCAAGGGGTTTCTGGGTCTTTTTTGTTAATGTTTGTAGCGGCAGGAGATATTTTCTCCAAAATAAAATTAAAATAAATGATCTCCAAGGCAAGTCGGCCTTTGATCTACAAATAATATTTATATTTTCTAGGGCCGACCTAGAGAAGAGGTCGCCTAGCATTGTATATAAGGGAGGTGAAGTCCTCTCATTTTATCATCAACTCATTCTCTCTTCAATTCGCATTTTCTAAGCAGAAGTTCGCATTTCAAGCGACAGATCACCATCTTTTAGCAGTAGATCCAATTTCAAGAAGAAGTATATTCATTTGTATCTTTGCATCAAGGAGAGGTGTCACTATTCATTGTATTAAATTCGGCCTTGTGTAGGGCCTGATTTGTAAGCAGATTTCTGCCTTTATTCTTCTAATATATAAGAGATCTTTTTGCTGGGTTTTTCTCCCTCGAGTAGGAGGGTTTTCCCAGGGTAAATTGCTGTGTTCTTTAATCTGTGTTGTATTTTTGCTTATTTGCATTTCTGGTCTAAAACTAACATGGTATTAGAGCGGGTTTAAGCAAAGATCCGATCAAATTTGTTTATGCAGCCAAGACAACCCTTTGTCTAGAGCAATCTCTCAAAGAAACGAAGATGGTGAACGGCATCAAGGTTGAAGATAGGCTTGATGGAGCATCAAATTTTAACTCTTGGAAATTCAAAGTTCTCATTGCCCTAGAAGAGAATGATCTTCTAGATTTCGTGGAAAATGATGTGCCCGAGCCATCCGATGATGCTAAGAAAATTCAATGCTAGAAAAATGGCACAAAGGCTAGAAAGATCATAATAGACTCCGTGAAGGATCACCTAGTTTCGATCATCTCCAAGATGAAGACAGCCAAAGAAATTGTCAAGGCTCTACAAGGATTGTATGAGATCAACAATACCAACAGAGCCCTTGCTTTGAGACAATAGCTCCATCATATAAAAGTGGCTAAAGGAGATTCAGTCATCTCCTTCTTCATGAAGATTTCTGAATTGAGAGATCAACTATGCACCATTGGAGACATAGTCGAAGATAGAGATCTGGTCATGTTGGCATTGAATGGTCTTCCTCAATCTTGGGAGCCTTTTATTCAAAGCATCAGTGGGAGATCTAAGTTGCCCAAGTTTGATTGTCTTTGAGCTGATTGTATTCAAGAAGAGTCCAGGTTGGCAGCAAGAGGAAATGGGCGAAATTCTCATAATGAAGAAAGTCATGTCCTTGTTGCACAAGCTTCCAGAAGAAAAGGAAGAGAAGGGAAAAGAGGCAATTTCAAGAGGAATAGAGACAAAAAATTAGATTTTGTTCCAGAACCGAAGAAGGACCTCTCTCACATTCAATGTTACAGGTGTGACAAGTATGGTTAGTATGCTCGAGATTGCATATCAAAGCCGAAGCAACATGCTTCTACTGCAGATATTGATGATGTGTCACCTCAAAAGGAATCTAGAGACGACTTAGAGGGATTTCTATTCATCTCCGCACTTTCAAGCAATGTTCCAACTTACAAGTGACACTTGGTTGTTAGATAGTGGTGCTTCACGTCACATTACAAGATACAAAGAGCATCCTACAGACTTAGTAGAGAAAGAGTCTAACTTGCAAGTGATAATTGGAGATGATGCTTGTTATTCCATAAAGGGAGCTGGGGCCACTTCTTTCCAGCTAGATTCAGGTATCCCTCTTCATTTGAGTGATGTTTTGTTTGTACCAGGGATCAAAAGAAATCTTGTCTCCATTTCAGCTTTGGAGGACAAAGGGTACAAGGTTGCCTTTTCTAAAGGGAAAGTTCTTGCTTGGCCTAAGAACTCTAGTATAAAATCAGCTCGTGTAATTGGCGTTCGACAAGAGAGCCTATACAGATTATCAATTCGTCCAGTTCAAGCTTTATTGCACGACTCTATCAGTTTGAGTGAGCTATGACACATGAGACTTGCTCACTTACACTTCAGAGCCCTTCCATCCATGGAGAAGATGGTTACTGGTCTTCCTAAGCTTGGTTTGGAGCACGATGGCATTTACAGAGGATGTGCACTTGGTAAGAATATCAAGAGTCCCTTTCATAGTAGTGACAGTAGATCAAAGGGAATTCTAGATCTTGTTCATTCTGATTCATGTGGACCAATGTCTGTGGCATCTTTGAGTGGATTTTGGTACTATGTGATTTTCATTGATGATTATTCTCGAAAGACTTGGATTTACTTCTTGAAATCTAAGGAGTTTGAAGAAGTACTTGATAGATTCAAAGAATTCAAGGCTCAAGTTGAAAACATGTCTGGGAAAAGGATTAAAGTTCTGAGATGAGACAATGGAGGAGAATACACTTCTGGAGGTTTTTCGTAATTTCTACATTGAGGCAGGGATCAAGAGGGAGTTATGTGTTCCGTACAACCCTCAACAAAATGGAGTTGCTGAAAGAAAGAATAGATCCATAGTAGAGGCAGCCAAGGCTATGATTCATGAGTAGGATTTACAAACTTTCCTATGGGCAGAAGCTTCCAGAACCGCCGTGTATGTTCAAAACAAAAGCCCTCATCGAATATTGGGAAACATGACTCCTGAGGAGGCCTTCACAGGTGTGAAACCTGAGGTTAGTCATTTAAGGATTTTTGGTTGTCTTGTTTACATTCATGTGCCCAAGGATAAAAGATCAAAGCTAGAACCTTCAGGAAAGAAAGGTATATTCGTTAAATACAATGAGTCTTCAAAATCCTACAGAGTTTATATTTCAGGGCAGAAACAAATTGAGATTAGCAGGGATGTCTCCTTCGAAGAGGAAGTAGCCTTCAAAAGATCTAAAGGGTCTTACATGGAGATAGATAGTGAAGAGCAAGAGACTCCTCAGGATATGGACATATCTCTTGATCATACTCCTGACATTTAGAGGGAATCCAACGAATCGGCCAAGACTATTGATCCAATTGATCCTATAGAACCAACTGATGGGCCTAGAGACATTGCCGTAGGTCGGAAGAGGCCTCTATGGGCTCAACAAACTATGCAAGAGGCTGAAAAGTATGCAGTTCCTCGAGGCACCTTTAGGGAAAGCAAGAGACCGCAGAAGTTTCCAGATTATGTGGCATTGATGAGTCACATCATTTATTCAGAGCCTTCCAGTTTTGAGGAGGCATCCATCCAGCAGGTATGGAGAGATGCAATGACAAAAGAGTATCAGTTCATCATTAAGAATGATGTATGAGATGTTCCGAGACCTGAAGGGAAATCAATAGTGTCTTCCAAATGGCTCTACAAGATCAAGCATGCAGGTGATGGTAGCATTGAGAAACACAAGGCAAGATTTGTGGCAAGAGCCTTCTCTCAGAAGGAGGGAATAGATTATGAGGAGACATTTGCTCCTGTTGCTTGATATACTTCTATCAAAACAACTATTGCTATTGCCTTTGCTAAAGGCTTGAAGTTACATCAAATGGACGTAAAGATTGCATTTCTTAATGGTGTGATTGATGAAGAAGTGTACATCGAGCAGCCAGATGGTTTTGTGATTCATGGGAAGGAGTTTCATGTATGCAGATTGAAGAAGGCATTGTACAGCCTTAAGCAAGCACCTTGTGCATGGTATGAAAGGATTGATAGATATTTGATGAGCTTGGGATTCTCCAAGAATGATGCAGATTCCAATCTTTACTTCAAGATAGTTGATGGTGAGGCTTTGATATTGGTTCTTTATGTTGATTTATTTCTCACTGGAGCAAAGAATCTCATTGTCAAATGCAAGAAAGAGTTAGCCTCCGAGTTTGAGATGAAGGATCTTGGTCTTATGCATTACTTCCTGGGACGGGAAGTGTGGCAAAGACCTAATGAGATTATTCTAAGTCAAGGAAAATACACTGTAGACATCTTGAGAAGATTTGGGATGATGGATTGCAAGTCCATGTCTACACCTATGGAGACAAATTTGAAGAAGTTGAGTGATTTAGCAGCCGATTTAGATTTGGTAGATCCCACCATGTATAGACAATTGATTGGATCATTGATGTATCTAGTCAACACCAGACCAAACATTTGTTATACAGTAAGTGCTCTCAGCCAATTCATGTGTGAGCCAAGACAAATACATCTAGTTGCAGCAAAGCATGTTTTGAGATACTTGAGTGGCATTGTGGGATATGGCTTGAGATATGCTTCTTGTGAAGAACTGAAGTTACAAGGCTATTATGATTTTGACTAGGTTGGGAGTGTAACTGATAGGAAGAGCACCTCTGGATGTTGTTTCAGCTTGGGGTTTGCTATGATTTCTTGGTGTAGCAAGAAACAGACATCTGTGGCTTTAAGCACTGCAGAGGTTGAATATATTGCAGCATGTGTAATAGCTCATGAAGCAATAGGGCTTTGAAAGCTCCTTGCAGGATTGTTCGGTCAAGCATTGGAACCGACTGTGATTCATTGTTGTAATCAAAGTTGTGTGAAACTCTCAGTGAATCCTATATTTCATGATAGGGCAAAGCATGTGGAGATCAAGTATCACTACATTAGAGACATGGTGCTGAGGAAAGCAATTCAAGTCAAGTACATTTGTACTGATGATTAGACGGCTGATATTCTCACCAAGCCTCTTTCCAGAGTGAAGTTTGCACATTTCCGGGACAAGCTTGGGTTAGTGGAGAATGTTGCCCTTGGCGAGAGGGAGATTCAACATCAGTTAGCTTTGCTATAATGCATATTTCTTTGAGACGGAGAAATATGAGGTGAAATCCCTCGTTCATCTTTGAGACGAAGATGTGTTTCTTTCCACACATGGGAGTAGCCATTGTGGATGTCATGTTGAGAGACTCCATGACGACATCATGTTGAGAGACTCCGTGATGAACCTTTGTACATCTCTGAGACTGAGATGTGTTTCTTTCCACACATGGGAGTAGCCATTGTGGACGTCATGTTGAGAGACTCCATGATGACATCACATTGAGAGACTCCATGATGAAACCTTGTACATCTTTGAGACTGAGATGAGTTTCTTTCCACACATGGGAGTAGCCATTGTGGACGTCATGTTGAGAGCCTCCATGATGACATCATGTTCAGAGACTCCGTGATGAACTCTTGCACATCTCTGAGATTGAGATGTGGTTTTCCACAAATGGGTGTAGCCATTGTGGGCGTCATGTCGAGAGACTCCATGACGAGGATATATGGAAAATACCTCCCTAGCTAAGAGGGAGTGTTAATGTTTGTAGCGGCAGGAGATATTTTCTCTAAAATAAAATTAAAATGACTGATCTCCAAGGCAGGTCAGCCTTTGATATACAAATAATATTTATATTTTTTAGGGCCGACCTAGAGAAGAGGTCACCTAACATTGTATATAAGGGAGGTGAAGTCCTCTCATTTTATCATCAACTCATTCTCTCTTCAATTCGCATTTTCTAAGCAGAAGTTCGCACTTCAAGCAGCAGATCTGATTTCAAGAAGAAGTATATCCATTTGTATCTTTGCATCAAGGAGAAGTGTCCCTATTCATTGTATTAAATTCAGCCTTGTGTAGGGCCTGATTTGTAAGCAGATTTCTGCCTTTATTCTTCTAATACATAAGAGATCTTTTTGCTGGGTTTTTCTCCCTCAAGTAGGAGGGTTTTCCTAGGGTAAATTGCTATGTTCTTTAATCTGTGTTTTAATCTACTTATTTGCATTTCTGGTCTAAAACTAACATTTTTGGATTTTCAAAAAGCTTCAGAATGGTGTAACATGCATCTGCATCAGGTGACTTTTCTAGATTTGCTATTTTTAGTAAGTTGCGACGGCTGCTCGGTTTGTGTTTCAAATGAGTTTGGAGTTACTATTTTTAGCAGTATGATATTTTTAGTAAGGGCTATTTTTGGCAGTGCTATTCTTGGTAGTAGTTCAGCAGTTTAGTGCAATTTCTATTTCTGGCAGAGCTTTATTGGTAGTTTGGTCTTCGACACTTTAGAGCCTGTTTTGCCAAGTTTGATAACTTAAGTCATTTTATATTTTAATGTTAATTGTTGGACCCCATGCCTAGGCGAATGACTTCAAGTTGTTTTAAAATGTGGGAATTTGGTTTAAACACCTCATTTGGAGGAATTAAATAATTTAAAGTTATATTATTTGCCAATCTAAGTGAATGCCTAAGAAAAGGTGTATTGAGGTGTTTAATAAATATTAATTTGTATTCTTGAAATCGGTGTCCCGTTTTGGAGGGAAAAGGGGAATTCGAAAGCTCATCTCAAAAGTGCTATATATACAAGACTTTGTCTCCTCATTTGGTATCCATTGCTTATCATAACAAAGTACTATTGAAATGATTTTAGAAACCTTGCTTCGAGGAACACATACCTCCTAGCCTATATTAGTTTTGTGCTTGAAAGATAGTACCTAGCTAGTTTGAGACTACTTCATCTAGAGGTTGCAGATTGAGCTTCATAGTGAATTGTTTGTTGATATTTCTGATTTTTGGAGTCGCTGGTTGTGCTTGGCTGAAACACGTTTTTGGTCATTGCTCTCGGTGTGATTTTTATTTGGTTCTGGGTATTGGCTCCATTCATTCCTCCATCCTAGGCGCCTCATTCCTCAAGGTTTCAGATTTTACGGCAAAGTGTTGGAATTTCTAGACAAGGTCGACCTCTCCTAGAGGCTGCCCCATCTTGCAGCCTTGCATTGGGATTCGTGCCATACTTTGGGGTGCCATTCGGAGATGTCTATTTCATGGATCCTGGATGCCTAGCTCATACTGTTCATTTGCATCCAATTTGATGATGATCAAAGTTGTATTGGTGAAGTTGTGAACATTCTGGTGATTTCATTGCTTGCTGGTTTGATTTTCAGTTTGCTGCTTTTTATATCAGTTTTGATAATTTCAGTGTTTTGCTATATTTTCTTGGTGTTTACCTTCATATTCATAATAAGGAATATTGCAAATCATTTAAACTGATAAGAGGGTTAAATCATCATAACATTATTGTATGAGAGCATATTTTGTAATGTTGATTTCAGTAGTATTGATCATCCTTTATATTTTTGCACTTTACTTTTGGTATATCACACTCCCGTTGAATAAGTGGTCGAGTTGTTTTACATTTCAATTTGTTCCTTCACTCCTGCTGAATAATTAGTTGAATTGTTTACATTTCTATTTGTATTTCCGCTCCTGCTGAATAAGTGGTTGAGCTCTTATGGTCGGTTATCATCCTACACATTTACATTTCAAGTATTTACTTTTCAAAATGGTCGGCTAGCCGCTTGCAGCATTGTACTTTTAGTTTTAGATTTGATCTAACGATCCCCTTGCATCGTATGCTCTCACCTCGCTCACACTGGGATCTTGGTGATCAGAAAGTGATGGCTTCCTTTCAAGCTGATTATGTTTATTGAGCTAACCTTAACGGGTACAGTGTTTTGTGTTAAAATAAAAACTAAGGGGGATATTTCAACTTGCCAGGCAGGAAAGTAGCATCGAGCTCCATTCTCAGATGGCAAATCTTGGAGAGCATCCAAGGTTCTTTAGCTAGTTCATGCGGATGTTTGTGGACCAATGAATATTGCATCAGTCACTGGTGGTAGGTATTGCCTCTTGTTTGTTGATGATTTTAGTACGAAAATGTGGGTGTTTTTTCTCAAGGAAAGATCATTTGTTTAATGAATTTCAAAAGTTTAAAGCATCAGGATGTCAAATGATAACTCTTAGATTAGATAATGGGGGTGAGTTCTGTTCCAACCAATTCACCGACTTCTGTGCTAAACATGATATCAAGCATTAGCTTACCACACCCTATACCCCTTAGCATAATAGAGTTGTTGAAAGGAGAAACCGTACAATTACATAAATGGCCCATTGTATGCTGGAGAACATAAATGTTCCCAAAAATTTGTGGGCTTAAGCAGTGTATATTGTTGTTTACCTTCTTAACAAGTCTCCCACAAGAAGATGACCCTAGAGGAAGCATGGTATGGGAGGAAACTAAGAATCAACCATCTTATGATTTTTGGTTCTATTGTGTATGTTTGGATTCCAGATGCGAAGAGGACCAGGCTGGATTCCAAAAGCCAAAAGTTGATGCTAACTAGATACAATGACAATCATAATGCCTATCGGTTGATTGATGTGGACACTGATCATATGACATTGAGCAGGGATGTTGTTTTTGATGAGAAAGGTGGGCCCTTTCAATTCTCTTCTCCCATCAAGAGTCCTGAGGATCAACCTTTGAAGACTAAGGATTTGGGTGTTAGGCTTCCATTAGCTCCAACTGAAGGGAGGGAATCTGATGATTTTGAGATTGTGGAATCTCCAAGGCACGACCCTATACTAGTAGATTTTCCTCTGGATAACTTGGATCAACATCCAGATGATATTATTCCAGGCAACCCAACTCATGATGATGATCATCCCGATTTGGAAGAAGGTGCATTTCCTCCTCATCCTAAGTGGTGGGCGAAGCTCATTGGTGATGTTCGAGATGATCAGCTTGTTGAAGGTAGATCATCTAGAGCCAAGAGCAAACAAAATACAATTATTTTTTCCCTTATGGCCAACATTCAGAGTGCTTATGAGCCCTAGGATTATTTAGAGGCAAAGGGTAAACTTGAATGGGAAAAGGCTATGGATTCTGAGCATCATAGTCTTTTGAAGAACAATACTTGGGTTTTGTCAGGTCTTCCACCAGGGAAGAAACCCATTGGTTGCAAATAGGTCTACAAGGTGAAATACGAAACTGATGGAACACTTGATAAATACAAGGCTTGGTTGGTGGTTAAGGGGTTCTTAGAGAGAGAAGGCATTGACTATGAGGAAACCTTTGCACCCATAACAAAGATGAGCACAATCCGACTTGTCCTAGCCATTGCAACATAGTTTGGTTGGAAGGTCCACTAGATGGACGTGAAGAGTGGCTTCCTCAATGGAGATTTGGAGGAAGAGGTCTACATGACACAACCTCCTGGTTTCAAGGGGGCAAGCAAAGAGCATAAAGTATGTAGATTGCCAAAGGTTCTTTATGGCCTAAAGCAAGCACCCAAGGCATGGTACCTGAAGATTGACAAGTATTTGGTAGCATAGGGCTTTCAGAGGATTCCATCAGACGCCAATTTATATGTCAAGAGCACTGGTGGTGATATTACTCTTCTTGTCATCTATGTGGATGTTATCATCATTATTGGCAGTGGTTTACATTTGCTTGAGCAGATCAAGTTGAATTTGTGTCAGGCATTTGATATGATAGATTTGGGTCTTTTGCACTATTATCTTGGTGTAGAAGTTTGGTAGACAAGTGGCAATATTTTCATCTCTTAGTCGAAGTATTCTAGGAGTTTGTTGGAGAAGTTCAGGATGACATATTGTAAGATCTCATCTACTCCCATGGAGAAAAGGCTGAAACTTTCAGCCAAATCAGACTCACCAGTGGTGAATGAGTCAACATTCAGGGAACTAGTGGGCAACCTCATCTATCTTACTGCCACTAGATTTGATCTCATTTATGCTATGAGCTACATTTCTCGTTTCATGACTACCCCTAAGGCAAAACATTGGGTTGCAGCAAAGCGAGTTCTGATATATGTTAAAGGAAGATTTGATTTTGGCATTTTGTATAGCAGAAGCAAAGATCTGAGGCTGGTTGGTTTTATAGATTTTGATTGGGCAAGTTCTGTTGATGAAAGGAAGTCTACTTCTAGATATGTTTTCAGTCTTGGTATGGGTGCAGTCACATGGACCAGTAAGAAGCAACAGTTAGTAGCTCTTTCCTCGACAAAAGCAGAGTATCGGGGAATAGTTAAGGCAACATGTGAGGTAGTATGGCTTCAGAGGATGCTTGTTGACATGCAAATGTCTCAAGCAAGGCCTTCACCCTTGTTTTGTGACAACCAAGGGGTGCCAAAGCTTGTCAAGAATCCAGTCTTCCATGAGCACACAAAGCATGTAGAGCTTCATTGTCACTTTATCTGATAGCTTGTTGAAGATGGATCAATGATGTTGTAGTATGTTCCAATTGAGGATCAAACTGTAGACATTCTCAACAAGTCCCTTAGTTTGGACAAATTTGTAAAATTTAGGGGTAAACTTGGTGTAGTCAGTAGAATGAACATTAAGGGAGGGTATTAAAGTAATATTGTAATATTTAATGGTCATCTTAGTTGTTAGTTGTTAGTTTACTTTCAGTTAACTTAGATTGCGTTCAGTTAGTTTTAGCAACTTTCTTTTTTTGCTTTAAGTTTAGTTCATGATTGTTTCTTTTTAGAAAAATCATTTTGTAATTTATTATATAAGGAGTATTCGTCTCCTTTGTTAAATGCGATAATTAATTACCATTTTAAATTAAAGATAGTAGCACCCATGTAAATAGGTAATAAGGTGGCACTAATCTACAAAGAGGAGCAATCTTTAAATGCATCGATTCTAGAATAAATTAAATAATTAATAATTAAGGGAGTTAAGGGCAGCACTTGGGTGAAAGGATGTGTCTCTTGTTGGGATAACCAATTGAAGTGATGTGACTCTCCCCACCGTGGGAGATATAAAAGGAAGAACAAATGATTGGGGAGAGGCATCAAGTGAATGTGACTTGGAAAAAGGAAAATACGAAAGTGGACTATAAGATATCTATTGAAATAAATATTGTTTTCAACAAGAATATTATTGGGAAGTTGTAGAATATAAATAAGGAATAACTATATATATATATATATATATATATATATATATATATATATATATATATATATAAATGTAAGTATTATAATTGCATAATGATATTTTATTGCCAATAAATATAGTAGATTCCTTTAGTAATCTATTTTGAATTTAAAAAAGTGTTTGCAAATAGGGAGGCCAATCAACCTTTCAGGTTCATGAGATGGGAAGTATCAACTTTCCCTTCATCAAGTATGCCACCCTTGAGATGCAACACTCGTGGGGCTAGGAGGCGTATGAGTGCTCCTGGGCTTGTTGAGGGAGGTAGTCTTAATGCATCTTATCAAGCACGCTGCCCTTGAGATGTAACACTTGTGGGTTGGGAGGTGAATGAGTGCTCCTGGGCTTGATCAAGGAGAATGGAGCGCCTTCAAGGTGGACTGAGGGATGGTGTGGACCAGAGATCTTGCTGTGTTCTTTGGCTAGGAGGTGGATGAGTGCTCTTGGGCTTGAGGGACTTCTCAAGTATGCCACTCCCAAGATGCAGTGCTCGTGGGGTCGGGAGGCATATGAGTGCTTCCGAGCTTGAAGGCCTTCTCAAGTATGCCACCCCGAGATGGATGGACAAGGATCCACCCATGCTCTCACAATACAAGGACAACCATCCTTGAGATTGTGGTTTGTAAATATTTCTAGAGAATTCCTAAGGCTACTATGATTGGCTATCGGAATATGCCTTGGACTAATCATTAGTGATGTTAAGTTATTTTGAATTCAAATGTTAATGATGATATGGACTATAGATCTAACTATTTTAATGTTATAGCTATGGTGTATTGCTTTCAATGTTGTGATATTTTATGTTATATTTGAATATAACCATAAAGTTGATACTTGTTATTGCTAATATCAGTTTTTAGTGATTCTTATTACTTTGAAGGCCTAAATTTAGGAATATCCCAAAAGGGGACATTACATTTTGTAATCTGGTCATGTTACTGTGACAATTGGTTGAGATGTGGCTATCTTGATGGCAATAAATGTATGTTATTTATAATTTCTGATGTACACATGGTTGAACATTGTCAAAGTGGTGGTGTTGTTGCTCTATAGAAAGTCCAAAAATCCTGATGCCCTTTAGTGCCAGTTATTTACTTTGGCAGGCCTAAATTTGACTCAGATTCAAGACTCTGCAAAAATTCAGCGAACTTTCTAACATTAGAAAACACATAAATTTGTAAAATAATCTTAAAAAACATGCATAAATGATAAAACTGAATTTATAGAACATAGTAGTTTTTATTCATTTATAGATTAAAAGCATGTTCAATGCAAATCATATCATATATGATATATATCAAAATAACTAAAAAATACAAATCTGTATTTGTAATCCACAATTTTCTTCTATGACTAAAGCTTCTAGGTGGCTGTATGGGTGTTGTTGAAAAGGATGGTAATGATTTATTTTGACTAACACAAAATTATTTTATGTTTGCAAGACAACATAGTGAGGTAAAATTTCATATTGAATTCAAAGGGGAAGCTCAATGAGATCTAAACTAACCCTAAAACTATACTAAACTGACCTTTGACCAAAACTATTAACAAGATGTTCAAATATATAGACTTGTGAGATCGATTGAGGGGGTTCATATAAAGGGAATGACTACCTACCTATGTTTGCATTCAATATAAGAACTAGGCTGTTTAAACCATAGTTACGAGACTCGGACTCGGCGAGGGTGACTCGACTCGGGAACTCGGTGACTCCAGACTTGGACTCGGCAAAATGAAAAAAAGTTGAAAAAACCCTAGAAATTTAGAGATTTTTAAGGATTTAAAACTTGTTTCAAGCACCCTTTACTGAATACAACACAAATAAAAGCAAATTTGATCACATGCACAAGTATACAACGATCACATAAGTATAAAGTACACAAATTGCAGTTGCGCTGTTGAAGGAAATAGCATACTTAGATATATAAAATTAGTCAAATGTATACAAAAGTCATGGAATATGAAATTCATGACATCAAATGTTCCATACAAATATGAAATAACAAAAGTAAAACAATAACTATAAGTCTATGACTCTATGGCATAGTAGAGCCAACATCCTTCCTATGAGGGCGTCTAAGGGTCTTGGATGATGTTGCAGCTGCAGCCATAGTCTTTGCCTGTGTCTGACTCTCCATGCCACTCTCACCAACAACAACTATGTCTCCTCGTGCTCTAGCCTCCTCAGCCATGGCTACAACCTCAGCCTCTCTCTCTACCTGGTCTACCCAATCAAGGTCCTCGTCACTAAAGACTGCATCTGTAGCCTCAGTGATCCACTTAGACTGTGGGATCAACCTCCTCTAGATTGATCAGGGTGTCGTCGTGGTCAAAAAATTTTCTATATTTGAGCCAAAGGTTGCAATGAACATATACCAAGTCATTCATCCTCTCCACTGTCAATCTATTGTGCTTCTTGGAGTGTATGTGCTCAAATATACTCCAATTGCGCTCACAACTAGATGAACTGTATGGCTGGCTCAATATACGAATGGCAATGGATTGCAGGTTCGGTGTATCAGAACCAAACATCTCCCACCATCTATCTGAGATGAGAAAAAGAAACAAAATCAATCTCATTTCAAGTTTCAAGTTCAAGTTCAACATTTAATAATAAATTATAATATAAAAAGATGAAAATTATGCCCTTAAATATATTTTTACTTGGCAGTAATATTGTCCTACTATCTTTGTACGTTTGATGTGCAAATAAGTCTCCTCGTGCCTTACTGGAGGCATCTATCTCGTGCACTATCTGTGTAGTAATAGTGGACAACATCCGCTCTATCGTCGAGTAGAGCTCACTAAGAATTTCTCTATCTGCACAGAAATCACGGCGGAATTGGAAGGGCGGATTTAGGAAACATGCGGCTGCATGGATGGGCCTATGAAGTTGGTTTTGCCATCTCCTATCAATGATATCCCAAATGGGACGATACTTCTCCTCAACTCCACCATAGACTAATCTAATGGCCTCTTTGGCCCTATCCATGCCCTCATATATGTAGCCCATTGCGGGCTTCTCCCCATCTGCAACTCCTAGGAGAACTAGCAAGGGCTCAATAAACTGCAAAGTGTAAACATGTTTCACAAATAAGTGTGAATGAAAATAAACAAATAAAAGTAAGATATGATTAAAAATTAAAACATAATAAAGAATTAAATTTTACCTTCACAATCTCGTCCATTGGTGTCCAAAACCCTTGCTCGTCAAAAATGCCATCAGCCACAACAATCCCTGTAGTGCATGTAGAAAAGGATGAGGAAGACCACTCCTCACTAGTAAACATGTGTCTTAAAGCTGCCTTTGACCGAATCAAGGATTGCATTGTGATAAAATTTGTTGCAAACCTAGTGATGCTAGGACGAGACAACTCCCTCAACCCCATGTATTGCCTCATAAGGTTAAGCACCCATGTGTGATTGTACACAAATTTGCAAATGTTTTTTGCTGCATCCACACATGTTTTGATCCATGGGAGCTTGCCAAGATCCTTCAACATGAGGTCAATGCAATGGGCGGCACATGGAGTCCAAAATATAGTAGGCTGCCTCTCCATCAATAATCTACTAGCAGCAACATAATTTGCTGCATTATTTGTCACCACTCGCACTACATTCTTTTCCCCCACATCAGCTATCACCTCCTCTATAGCCTCACACAGGTATGTGGCATTTTTGAATTGGGCAGAAGCATTAATGGATTTCAAGAAGACGGTGTCACCTTAAAAAATAAGCAAAAACATTCAATAAATTAAAAAATATAAATCAGCCATATTAAATTATTAATCACTAAATCAAATTCAAATTTCAATGCATAGAGGGAAGCACAATTACCTCCAGAGGAAACTGGGAAATTAAGCAGCGTCTTATTTCTCCTATCGGTCCAACCATCAGTCATGATGGTGCAACCAATCATCCTCCACTGCTTGCGCTGCTCCTCTAATTGTGCTTTCACATCTCCCACCTTTTGAGTCGAAAGTGGGCCCTTTAATTCATCTTCACTAGGGGCTTTGAACCCCGCCCCACATATGGTTATGGCATCAACCATGTTTTTCCAAAAAGGTGACCTAAAACATGTCATAAATAAATTAATAAGTTACATAAGTATTGTAAAATGAAAAGTTTTAAGTTTTAACTTTAAATTTGAATTCGATAATGAGATACATCTAGATTCTAAAATTTAAATATAAATTTTAAAACAATTAAACGAAAAAGAATTACTTGGCTACATGGAAGGGAATGGTGCAGTAGTACCAAAAGTCTGCAATTGTCTTTTTTGCTACATCATGTACGTCCTTGTTCCAACCCATGCTCTCAAGCGACGGTTGGGAACCAAGAGTAGTGTGTGGTACAAAATATGAGTCCACCCTAGATTTATGAACTCTAGGGCCAATGGTAATACTGCCACTACCACTAGTAGTAGCAACGCCACCGGCACTAGGAGTACACATAGGCATAGCTGGTGCAGAAGCAGAAGCACTAGCACAAGCACGAGCACTAGGACGGTAGGAGGCATGGAAGAAGTATCTCCAACAACACCAAGTCCTTGTCCAACTCCAACACTTGCCAACTCCTGCCTCTGTTTCTTTTTCATTCCTTTTTGCATTTCAAAAGTTTCTAATTGCACTTGCACTTCATGAACAACCTGAACAACCTCAGGAGGTGCTATAGTGCAGCTCACTGCATCATGGATGGGTATGCATGCAAGATGGTATTTTAATCTATTTATGCCTCCATGATATATTGTTTTGTAGTAGTTACATTTTGCTTCTCCTTTTTTCATTCTGGGAAAGATTTCAGCATGTATCCAAGCAGGGTCTTTTTTGCTTGGGGTTTGAAACATTGTGAAAATAATAATATGGTTTGATTTGCAAATGAATGTGGCTACAATAACAAGTAGGGTTTCTAAAATTATTTAAGTTGCAAGTAGGGTTTGTTAAAAAAATAGGCAAACTCAAAAAAACAATGATTTTACAAATAACAATGAATTATTTGTTAAAAAGACACAAAAAAACCAATTAAAATCAAACTTACCTCTTAGATTTGGCTTGGAATGCAATGCAAACTCCTCCCAATCATTGGTAATGAGCTCTCAATGCACCTCCTTGCTGGTATGGAGCTTCCCAAATGATATATGACCCTGGATTTGTCTTCAATAGCTTGCTGGTTGCCCTCTCTTCTCCTCCTATTTTTCTTCGCAACTCTCTCTTCTCCTCCTATTTTGCCAAATGAATGAAATGAGGTTGCTTTTAGGGTTGGGGAGATAATATAGGACCAAAAAAAGAAAAACTTTAACTTGCATTTTATGTTTTTTTATTGTGTCTTTGCCTTGTTGCCACCGGCCACGTCTAGGGATCGGGACTCGCCTGGATGCGGCGTGTCCAGCCTGGATACGGCTAGACGTGTCCGCGTCCGCTCCCGGGCTCCCAGGACTCGGCCAGGGGTGCTCGGCTCGGGACTCGCCGAGTCTAGGCGAGTCCTGTAACTATGGTTTAAACAAGTGTGCCTTCCAAACAAGATTTTTTGGATATTAAAGATGGAAACAACTAATTTCAACACACAAATGACAACTTCTAGTTGGCTAAAACAAAGACCAACTATAATCCAAATATTACATGTCATATGACAAATCAATAAATGACATAGTTCCATGGAGTCTTAGAACAAAGAGACCAAAAGCTTGGATTTGGGGGCATGTGAATAGTGATAGGCAAGGGTGAACGGGTAGTGCCCCTAGCATGTTCCTTGTCGTGGTACAAGGTAGGATCAAGGGGTGGAGCTCCCATCACCAAGACCAAATAAGGCATTCAAGACCACATAAACCTTCATGGTGCACGCCATCTTTCATAATTTTATCATTATATTTTCAAATTTTCTCCAACACCAAGTCCTCACTATTTTTGAACATCAAATCCCTTGTCTCAATGTGTATTTCTCACATGGATGTTGAAGACATCTTTTGTTGGGCAGAAATAAGACCAAAAATTGAATGGAAATGCTGAAAATCGAGTGTGTTTTGTTATAACCCGTCACCAGACGAATCTACAAAAGAAACTCGCAGGTCCAAGAAAAAAACTTGGTCAAGTCTCAACAAAAACTTGCTAAGTACTCAGCCTGGCTTGCCCCTCACTCAGTTCACAAGTCTGAGTCAGCTCAGTGCCGCAAGCTGGAAAACTCACAAGTCGCGGCAAGTTATCTGAGTACTCGACAAGTTTTCCTACTATGGTTCTATGAATAACCTCTTCCTCTTGTTGTACACCAATCACAGAACCCTTTGTAACTGCACACACAATCATGGTGGCTAATCAGAGCAAATTCTGTAAAATACCATAAATCTAGTAGGTAACCTTGTTAGGGGATGTAACTTGTTTTCTATTTGTCAGAATTTGAAACACAAATTATATGTAAAAGTTTTGTTCATGCTCCACAACCACTAAAATGATTATTATAGATAGGAAAACTTTGATCTTCATATCATTGCTTGCATGACACATTAATTCTTTGCAACTAGTGTGTCATCCACCAGATGGCCAATCTATAGATCAGGGCTACCAAAGTGGGTGTTCCAAGTTTGCATGTCTCATCAAATCAGGTCAGATTAAAGGAAGTATGGCCTCAAGACAACTTACCCATTTAATTATTCTTCTTTGGTGGTTCAAACAATATTAGAAGGAAAACAAAGAGGGAACAATGGATCCTTATAAATTGCTGCTCAACAAAGCCTGCCCTTTTGGGATATTCTTTAAAACAACAATATTCTGTTAAAATATGGTATAGTTTCATCAAAAATTATGAATTTATGATATATATTCTGGTCAATAAATCATAGCACAATACCAAAAGTTGATCAACTTGTGGATTCTCCAGAAATACTTTGCAAAAGTGTTGAATTAAAGGACCACGTTCCTAACTCAACAGTGACAATACCAAGGACCCTGTCCCAGCTTGTCAAGGGCATGAAAAGACACCGTCCTTCCAACCCTTAGCCCACCCCTTGAGCCTGGACCCCATCTGATTTGCAAATACTACTTAGAATTCAGAATTGATAACTTGATGTATTTGCTAGACTATTGCTGATTTATATTTCTTGATGGATTGACAATTCAATCCTTAAATAATACTTGAATGCTTTATGAATGGTTCTTGAGTGAATTTCTGCAATTATATATGGCTGAATGGCTAGTTGTTTGTAATATGAAGTTCTGAATTCATATGTTGAATTGCTTGTGAGTTGATTGTAAATCTTTAATTTCTGAATTAATATTTGAAAGTGTGTTACTTGGATGAATTGATGATTGAATGTTTTGATGATTGAATTATTGATGCTTGAAAGATTTGATGATTGAATGATTGGATGCTTGAATGATTTGATGGACTTCTTGATTGATATTTTTGATATTTTGATATTTTGATTTCTTGATGTGTAGATGAGTGATGATTGCTGATTGAATGTCAATGAACTGATTTTCCCTTTATATTCATTTCTTGAAGGAGTCACCACCCTTCACAATAAATGAGTCACCACCCTTCATTGCTGCCTTTTGAGAATAATAATTTATTTCCAAATTGATTGATTGATTCATTCCCAATTGATGATTTCTTCACAAGGAAATAATATCCCTTTTATCTCTTATTATTGAGGGAGTCACATCCTTTCATATTTGAAGGAGTCACAACCTCTCACATTAGGAGTCATATAATATTTATTCTTAATTGATTGATTGAATGATGTTATAGATCTCCTTCTCAAATGAAATGCTCTCCCTCTTGTATCTTGAAGTTTGAGGGAGTCACACCTCTTCATTATTTCTACCTTTTTGGAAGAGTCACAACTATTGCTCTTAATCACTGGCCTAAAACCCTTTTAATTTTAATTAAATATCTCTAATTCAAGGAAATCGCCGCCCTTATTTATTCTTATATTCTTAATCAATCCCCTTATTAGAATCATTGTCCATATTTACTTTATTTTCCTAGACTTTAAGTGCCATGATCCAGCTAAATATTGCAATCCGTTTCTTTCTTTGACAGGGGCATGACAAAGCCCTTGAAAATAAGTTACAAATAGTGGTTCAACATGCCATTATACCTTAACAAATTGTGCCCAATGTTAGAGTAATCACGCATTAGTTTATAATTAATTACTCTTTAATTAATTATTAGTCTAATTTATTCTCATGCACTTAAGCTAAACTTAAGATTGCTTTATTAAGTTAACTAAGTGCTTTTCTATGTTGACTGAAGTGAGCAATTATTAGGGTTGCTCCTATATAGCATTCAACCCTCATTGTATTATAACTCTGGAGATTTACTCTCGAACTCTCAACCTTTGAGGACTCTTGTTTTCCTTGAAGTTTCTTGAGGTTCATTCTATATCTTTTTCTTGTTGGGGAATATTGCATATATTGTTTGCATATCTCTTGTGTGAAAGGTGTTTTTGTTTGTTGTTCGATCCAGCGGCTTGTGTTTTTCACAAGTCTAACACCCAAGGCATCAGCGTCTTTGTCAAGTAGACCATTCAAAAGTCTGGTACCCTTTAAGCTAATTCTAAAAAGAGGTCAAAGAGGAGAAGGGGTCCCATCCATGGTAGGAAAATCTCAACAGCCTTGCCTCTAGTACTGGCTCAAGGGAAACTATCCATTGGAGGCACTCATCCAATGACAAGAGGGCAAGGAGTCGGAGGGAGATTACCTAGCACCATTCCATAGACTAGGGAGAGAACCTAAGGCGATGGCCCATTCATAGACTAGGGACAATAGTTGAATAGGCTATATGAATTATGGGATGCTCAATTTCATAGATAGTGATAGCCCACCCAGTTTCACTTGAATGCAGTAGGGTAGAGCAAAATTTTGTGTAGGGATCAAATCCATAGATTTATGAAAAAATGCCAAAAATTAAGGTACCTCTATGGGGTGCAAATAAAGTCAGATACCTAGGTAGTCCATGCTATAATGGTGACTGTTCATCCTTGGTCTGCCAGAACTGGACCAGGTCTAGGGCCCAGTGAATGCATCAAACTGTAATGTCTCAAATTTAAAATTATGCAATAGTTTATGCCACTTTCTGATTTTTATGAAATAAATTGAAACCAAACTAAGTTACCGATTCGTTTTTGGATTCGGGTGCAAGTACGCGAATCCGGTACGGGATTCGGCAAAAAAATTTTGGATTTGGGTACGGCTTGGGTACGGCAATACAAAAAACATATAAAAATCAGAAATATATACATATTTGCAGTAGTAATTAAGTTCAGAATACACCACCATATTAATAGTCTAATAACATAGCAAAAATACATCACCACTTTCATAGTCACTAAGTCAAATATTAAAATATTAGTGATTACTCGATTGTCATGATATAAAATTATAAATTAAAGTTCAAACATAAAATGTCAAGCATTTACAATCAGCCATGGCCCATTATTGATCATTGATCAATCTGAATCATATGGGTCATCAGTATCAAACAAACTAGCATTATTAGATGCTACATTTTGCGTAGAACCACAAATAGCATTCGTGGCACTCGCACAAGCACCAAATCAAGCATAGTGGGTGGTCTTTGTTATAGTTTTTGGCATTGCCATCATTTTGTGTGTTCCAAATTTCTACCCCCTGAGTGGCTTCCAAGGGAAAGTAGCAAGGAACATATGAAGCGAATCTCCTAGGTTTTTACAGTCAGATTGAATGAAACCTATGAAGATTATTGAAATTAGCAGTTCTTGTGTTTAAACCTGGGCACATTTTGATGCCTACTTTGGTATCATCAATTCTTGTGCACAACCTTGTTGTAGCATGGGGAATGAAATATTTTCAGTCTGAGAGTTTATTTCAGAGTCTGATACAAAAAGTTGCTTAAGAAAGAATATGGTTCTTCAACTTGAAATATTTAATAACTTCCATTTAGAACTTTATAGAAGATGACACCATTCTAACAGAGCGAGTCAGAGTTGTTTTACGACAATTAGTCTTTGTTTCCTCAGAAAATAACTGTTGTTTTAGTGCAAATAAGCAATTCTCAAAACAGTTTCTTGTAGTTTTCAAAGTCCTTGGAACTGAAAAAGGTTTCTCTTGTTTTAAAATTTAAAAGCTGCAAGAAAGGCCAAAGTTGCAAGTATGAATGGGAAGATTTAGCAGCAGGTGTGGCGGCTGCATGGTCAACATCAATTGTTTCTCAGTCCATTTTCACATTCATTAAAAAAAATGTAAAAAAAAAATCAAAAAATTTCAAAGAAACCTACCTTTTTTGAACAAATCTTGCTCTACAGTCTTCTTGAATCTTGGCAAACACTTGCAAGTGCTTAGGAATAGCACAGCAATCAACCTTGAACTACCAACGATCAGCCTTCAACTCTGTTTGAGCTTGTGCAAGCAAGAGAGCAAGTTCAGCAATGGAGGCAAAAAAATTCGTTTTTCTTTCACAAATTGTTAAAATGAAATTGTTTTTACCTTTTTAGTGTGTTTGGAGGTCGAAATTAGGGTTGCAATGAATATTTTAATGTTTAGAAGTCAACATATGGTCAAAAAAATAATAAAAAATGATTAAAAAAAGACGTTTTTTTTCGGACTGACGCGAAATTCGGCTCGGATTCGGCTCGGATTCTTCATGCCGAATCCTGGAAGAATCCGCAGTGAGTTCAAGAATCTGATACGAATCCGCAGTCAAAAAAACGAATCCTGGACGAATCCGTACCGTACCGTACCCGAATCCCGTACCCGAATCGTACCGTATCGTATCCGGAGGCTAGGTATGGCGAATCGGTAACTTAGAAACCAAACAGTCAATGCTCAACTGATCACCAATTCCAAACCCTAGTTTGCAGATAAAAATCAAAATTTTCTGATGAAACCCTAGGATTATGAAAACTTAATTAAACCGTCAAAGAAAATATTTTATTTTATTCCAAATGCTCATCAGAATTTTACAATGCCAAAATTGATTTTTTTAATTATTCTTTTTGCCCTCACAAATATGATGTACGACCTGGTACAACTGTATGGCCTGGCTGGGAATGCTTGTAAATGCTATATGTCCTGATCTAGGGTTTAACCTGCTGCTCCAGAAATTTCAGAAATGCAAGCAATCCCTTTTTCTCCCTTGAAATCAGACACAACAATATTTTCAAATTTGTTTTTACTTGGATCCCTGACTGGTACGGCTGGCTGGAAATGTACAACTAGTATGGAAAATGCAAATCTGACTTGAAACCCCTTAAGACTTTGTTAAATATGCTGCTAAAAATTAAATTTATTTTGGGAACATTGTCAACGACTCAGAAAATGACCTTAGCCTCCATTTGCATGCTAAGTGATGACTGAAATGATCAGTGCAGAACTGATTTGACTGGTAATGTGCCCTAAATGTCTGATTTTTACTTCCTCAATGTGGTGCTTAGCTAGGGTAACTCAAATCCAGCACCAAGTGATGTTCAAACTCTACCAAAAACCTGAAACTCAATATATAAACCTTCAAACATGCTTTGGTGATGAAATCCTGACATTTGCTTGCATATTCAAATCATCTATCCCTGGAATCTTGCTTGAAACCTCCAAGAATCAGCAACAACACTGTAGTGCCATTGTAGCAAATTGAAAATATCTTCAAATCTTCAACAAATCAGCATAATTGTGATCCCCAAATGGAATTGCCCAAGATTAGAAACAAGCATTTCATTCTTGATGCCAAAATTTGAAATCCAAGAGGATTTTCATCCTCTAGATCTCAAACAAACTAAAGATTTTTGCCCTTGGATGCCCTAGATTGAACAAACTGCTCAAATCTGAAAATTAAATGCAAAAAGGATAATTTGAATGATGATCAAATGAGAAGCCAAGCGCTCCTTTTATAGTTGCCTCTTTTTCAAAAATTGGGCCCTAGCATTCAAAATACTTTTTTTTTTTTGCCCCAAGCATTTAATTTAATTTTTTTTTAAAATTAAAAATACTTAAAATTACGATGGCAAATTGATGATCATTAATGGGCTTATGTGTTCTCTCTAAATGCATTAGTTTCTGCTTTTTTGTGTTATTATGCTTCTTTTTTTATGCCGAGTCTTTGTCAATTCTTGAGTTTGAGTCAAAATTTTGGGTTGCCAAGTCCGTGTTGAGTTCAAGTTTTCAAACTATCCATAGAACGATATATTACAAAAAAAAATCCAAATGCCCTTAAAAAGATGCGTGCAAAGCTTAATGGAATTCTGGAGACTAGCATGATCTGCTTCTCTCATTAGTCTAGTCTTATCGTTAAAGCTTCTGTCTGAAATTGATATCATAAAACTCTAGCCACCTGGTTGAAGGAAGAGGCAGAGGACAGGAAAACAAAACAGAATATAACAGAGCAGAGAACAGGAATGAAATGCAGAGAATTGAAACACAAAAATTTGGCAAACTGATTTTTCTATTTCATATATTTTCAAAGATTACAAAATTTGATGCCATAAACAAAATACAGAGCTGCTGCTCTTTCTCATATACTTAGAAAAAATGACAGAATAAACTCCCCTGTTTTCTGTCTGTTCTGGCTATTGCTACAGCAATAAAACTGGCTGCTTCTGGTAACTGCTGCTGCAGAAAATGCTGTTACTACAGCAACAGGCTGCTCTGCCTTCTTTTTCACATTCGCTTCACAATACAAAAATGACTACAAACTTCTATAACAAAACTAAGACTCTCTAGAAGCTACGAATGACACAGCAAAAGGAGGGAAAACGAAAAATATTTAATTTCACTTAATTACAGCCAGCTGCAAAATCTTGCCAAAAATATTTTACATTTGAATCTTCATTTAAATCTGTCCTGCACTTGGAATTTGCAAAATATTGTTTAAATGCATTTAGTAGGAGAATGAAATTTTACACATGTGAGTAGATTTGAAAATATGCTAGGGACAAGCAAATTGCATAGTCTACGGTGGAGGAAATTAATATGGTAGTTGGGATTAATTTTCCAACACTCCCCCTCACAACTACTTCCATCCATGATGCCCGAGCTGTCTCTTTGATGAACAAAACTTTCCTTTTCCAATGACTTTTTGAAAATATCAGCATACTGTTCTTTAGATCTGCAATGCTCCAAAACAATGTCACCATCATTGATTAGTTCCCTTATGTAGTGATACCTTGTATCAATATGTTTGCTTCTCTTATGGAAGACTGCGTTCTTGGATAGTGCAATTGCTGAATTGTTGTCACAATAGATTGTAGTTGCCCCTTCTTGTTCATGCCTTAAATCTTTTAGAATTCTTCTCATCCATATGGCTTGACATGCTGCCCCTGTTGCTGCTACATACTCGGATTCAATTGTAGATA